>JBCAUA010814056.1:0-14636 GCA_038406235.1 Peronia verruculata
ACGAGGAATGTGGAGAACAGAAAGGACTGGAGAGCCATCTCGCGTCGACCTCTTAGGAGATGACACCAATGAAAAAATAATAATAGCAACAGTAAGATGAAAACAGAAATGATAATAAACAATGGTAATAATGAAGCGATGTAATATTTACAGAAATTGATTGTTAATTATCAGTTTATGCATTTTGTACCTAAGTAGATAAAGTAGACAACAATGTGTTACAAAATGCCGCAAAATATGTCCAGCACTCTTCCTTTTATCAAGTCATGATGTTTGCTTGTTTGCTTGTTTGTGTTAGGATTTAACGATTTAAAGCCCGGACCCCCTACGGGGGATGTCAGTAATGAACTTGCACAAGAAAAGGAGGAACGGCAAGATGAGAGGAGGGGGAAGAGAGGGATGGGGAGTTGAAATAAGGAGACGGCTGGCGGGGGGCGGGGGGGCGGTAGGGAGAGCGGGGAGTACAGAGAAATTGTGATGAACTGTAGCTCAGAACATCAGTGCGAAAGAAACATCACCATTATACAATTGTTCTTATGATACTGCAGGATCGAGATATAGCAATACTCTCCTAATCAATATGAAACAATCAATATCCCTTAGTTCTACTCGGGTAAGTTATATTCAACCAGGCCAGTTATGATATTAGTATTTTGTGTTATGTCATTGGAGAGCATTGACTAACAGTAGACGTATGTGATGAGTAATGGGATTTTGGTCTATCAACGAGTTTCTTGTAGCAAGGAATGTCAGTTCATGTATTGTAAGAGGAACATGGCTCTTAATTCACAGGTACTGTACACAGAAGTAGATCTACTTGTACTAGTTACTAGAACGGCCGATGTACAAGGCAGATTATCATTCACCCAATGTTTCCAGGAAACAAGCAGTCTGGACATTTCTGACAAACTCATATCGTGTTTTTTGTCAAAGATTAAAATCGTGTGAAGTTTCAAATAGTTTTTTTTTTAAATCCGATTTTTCTCTTCTATCCAGTTCTTCTGATTATTATTGTCATTATTGTTATCATTGCAAAGGGCAGTAATCCGCTGGCAGAGTGCTATCGCTGTTAGAGTGGGAACTTTTTCGATGCCCAGGGGTTGGAAGGGAATGAAAGGAGGGAAGGGAGGGGAGGGGGGGGGGAGTGGCTGTATGCAGTGGCAGTGGGTGAGTACCAGGCCAGCAATTGTGTGAAATCTAATCTGGAGACCTGGTCGACCGGCACTCGGAACAATGGCAAGCCGACCTCAAGGCCGAGATAAGGTCTGATTCGCTGAGTACACCGCTTGAAAAGTAGAGTGGTAGCGACTGTTACCTCACAGGTATAGGGAGGGAATGG
This sequence comes from Peronia verruculata, assembly GCA_038406235.1. Taxonomy (NCBI): domain Eukaryota; kingdom Metazoa; phylum Mollusca; class Gastropoda; order Systellommatophora; family Onchidiidae; genus Peronia; species Peronia verruculata. The sequence continues at coordinate 1,340 of JBCAUA010814056.1, forward strand.
CAGGGTAGCCCACAGTGCTGGTTGTGAGTGTGGGCCCCCCTCAGTCAGCAGGTGAGCAGTGCTTGGAGTGCAAGGACTAACAGTCAGTATAAATGTGCGACAGTAGAGAGGGCTAATGTCTAGGTTTGTCATGGACATATTAATGGTGTAAGACCCACAGGGAGTCAAATAGTTAGCTATGATAAAGAGACACCAACGATTCAACTTCTAAAAAAAAAAAAAAAAGGATTGAATGGTGAGTAGCGTAGTTTATAGTGCGGCAATGGAAATTACTAAAGTCCTGTTGTTTGGTAGGGGCTTGTTTGATGTGAGAATCCATGCAGTGGTATAAGGGCACGGAAATAGTTCGGCTTCACTATAACTTATAGTTGCAATCGATGAGGAAGCAACAGGACCTAAAGGTGAGTAAAGATAGAAAGTGATAAGGATGCTGAAAATTTCCTTCCCCCCCCCCCCTTTTTTTTTCTCTCTTTTTTTTCTTTGAATGAAGACCAACCTTTTCAAAAAAAAAAGGGGGGGGGGTACTTTCAATGAATAGTGACCAAAGACTATTATTTTATGAGGATAATTGAAAAAAAAAATCTATTTAGGACCAGAAGAATAAAGGATAGATTACAAATATTTTCTCTCTCTCTCTCTCTTTTTTTTTTTTTGAGGGGGGGGGGGGTGTGGAAGAAGACTAGTGAAGCACTATAAGGATGGCCTGAAAGAGTTGTATTGTCTTCACATTGAAGGAAATAAGTAAAACTTGGTGATAAAGGAATGTGGAAGAAGGAAACTTAATAATGCACTAATTTGTTACAATATTGCCTGGTTATATGAATCAAAGGAGCTTAGCGAGTAAATATTTTTTCTTTCTTGACTTGAATTAAATATTCATAATTTGAAGGATAGCTATAAAAATGTTCAGTTTCCATCTCTCTGCAGATGGTGACATTTATAATAATATTAATGTAGTTTATTTGTTCTTGTAGATCACATATCTTGGTTTTATAATATCGCCACCAGATGATGCTCATTTAGAATGTTGTTATTGTTTCGAGAATACGATTGAAGCACTGCATTGTTATAGTAGTTAAAGTAGTGTATAAGCTTCAATTTTTTATTATTTTTTTTTAACATGGCTACATTTGTAGTGGCCAAAAGCCAAACAAGTTATGTTGTTTGTACATTAGGAAGAGTGAAAAATGATGATTTATATTAAACTCTTAAATACAAAAATAGCCTTGATCCTATCAAGGAGAGGATACACGCATGAATCTTGTTAATTAAGCGCCGCTGTTTACGGTCTGTAATCAGGAAAAAAAAAATAGTGAAACCAATAAACGGTGATAGGGATCTTGATGGTGGTGATAGTGGCAATATAATGATAAAATAGACGATGAATGCGATAAGCCATATCCATCACTGAATCAGTTTCAGTAAAGGAAAACAATATAAACGGGCAGATTGCTAGGCGAGGCAGGACAAAAGGCTGTATAGATTGGTTTATCGATTTACAGTGCATATGAAGGAACCAAACGCTCATACCCAAAGATACAGTTTCACGCACAGAGTTCCATTTCACTTTGTAAAACCTGTACGTAGAGTATAAACATCCTGGTTAATTACCATTAGAAATTGATTTATTTTCTTTGAATCGTCCGAAAATGAATAACAGACCTCTTTATTCAGTGTGTTTCGGTCACAGTTGGGCAGTATTGACAGAATTATTTGGAAGAAAGTATGCGACAGCTGCAAAGGGCTGAGCCAAAGCTATATAAAAAGCTACAAAATATTCTAAATCTACCACTGAATATAACCCTGCATAACAGCTTTCTGAGCTTTGTGGCTAAGGAACACAAATACACACAGTATCCTTTCCTCTATAATGATACGGCTAAACAGCGATATAGCCATACTCTGTTTTTTAAAGATCTATTTATGTTCCAGACGCCATTATCAGTTATGATATCGGACTTATGGATCTTGGAACGATAAGCGAGCAGTTTGAAGTAAAAAACCACGCACGGCATGGTGATAAAATTTAACGTGACTATTTTGTTACTTACTTAAGAATTTATCCCACCTCTTCTTTCTGAAACAGAAAAGTCAATTTTCTAAACAGCCGCCAAGCCCATTGGTTAGGTCCCCTTGATTACTCTATCGTAAAACGAACAGCTGGATAATGATTGCCCCATAATCCCATTAGATCGGTCAGAAGTCGGGTCTCGTTAAAGAAAATGGCTCCATCACCAAGGTATACCGCCAAAGACTGTTTTTCATGGGCCAATCATTGATTCCCATTTCCGGAGGTGCAGACCATTCCACGACCTCCTAGTCGTAGTTAATCAGCGCTCGACTGGCAAAGTGAAGGAGAATAACAGAGATATTATAATAATAATAAGGAAATAAGATTATTACAGCTGCTGGTCGGACTATACTTCTGGTTCTTGCCAATGATACTATTACTGGAATTGTAAAATATTGGAGAGAGAGAGAGAGAGAGAGAGAGAGGAAGAAAGAGAGAGAGAGAGAGAAACACTCTAATAATAATAATACTGCGAAATAAGATTATTAATTGTCGTTGGTTTAGCTATGTCTTTTTGTTGTTGTTTATGGCGTTGCTTTCCTGGCATTGTGATTTTAAACACAACATTTACAAAAGAGGATATTAACAGGGACGAAATAAGATTATTTCAGCATCTGAATTGGTTGTTTCTGTCTGTTGTTACTGCAATTAAAACAAAATGAACAAAGGAAATAAGACAATATTAAAGAAATAAGCTTTTTGAAGTTGTGAATCTAGGTTTGAATGTTTATGGTCCATTATCCATAATTCTGTTGAGTGTGATGTGTAAAAAGAACTAAAGAGGTGACGTATTAATCATGAGGACACCATAGCTGTATTTCGTATTGATTTGGGATTGTTGTTGAGAGAAGTACCATGCTGTCGACAAAAGTACTGTAAATTGTGTACGGAAAAGTACTGTGTACTGAGGTGAGTAAGTGCTGGCAAGATAGGCTGTACAAAAATATCGTTTCAGAATCAATTAGTTAGCACACCATTCTGTATGACAAATAAATAATATCAACACTAACTAACGCTAGTTCTACACGTAGCCGAATGAATCATGCAGACTTCTCTCTTTTCTTTTTCGTGTCCGGACAAATAATATTAGCATGTTTGCTACACTGTTAATAAATAAATGATCGAAAAAGAAAGAAATAAAAAGCTTAAGAAGAAAAGCGAAATTGTGTGATTGAGAACAAAGTGTGGCTCCATTACCAGAGTGAAAGACTTCACTCAACCGTGATACAGCCTGGATTGGACCTTTTTTTGTTTTTCTTTTTAGAAAGCCATTCATCATTCTTCAGTGGAGTGTTGGACACAGGCACCGTGTTGCCCACGTACAGCTCCACCGTTAATAACTATTGTTATTAATTTTCTGCAGTTTAACTTTATTTTTCTTTGATAAATATTGTAACTATTACTCTCAGGTTTTTGGTTGTCTGTTTTCTGGTTTAACGCGGTTGTTGGTTTTAACATGTTTTTGTTTTTTGTTTGTTTGTTTGTTTTCAACAATCTTGGGTGTTCTCTTCTTTGTTCCTTTTAGTTTCTTTCCTTTTTTGTCTTTCTTTCTTTCTTTCCTTTCTTTCTTGCTTTTTTTTTTTTTTTTCATTTGTGAATTTTGTGATATTGATGCTCAATCTAGATCACTGGGTTGTATAACCATTAACAATAACATCAGTGAGATGCAGCGATATAAGATGATTAATATGATGATTGCACTGGCAGATCATGCTCTATCGTGTTTTCAAGGACGATTCGTCTTGACTTGAAGGAGATCCAGTTACGGCGAATCGGTTTTAGAGAATGTTTGTTTACTCGTGCTATAATGAGAAATCAATATTCAAACCAATACTGTAAAGACTAATGTAAAGATTCCCCCATCCCCCACCTCGACCTTCAAAACCCTTAAGTTAAAATGAATGAAATGCCGCCACGATTAAATATTCACGAACAACTTTTGGGCCATTATGAGGTCACATTTTTTTAGCACATTAACAATAATTTAAATATTGATAGTCTGAAGTTCATCATTTCCTGTTAAGAAAGTCATTGTGCATTCCCCAAACCCCCCACCCCCAACCCCAACCCACTTTTTTTTTTTTTTTTTGTTTGTTTTTGCATGCTTGTTTAATTTTGTTTTGTTTTTTGTTTTTGTTTTTTTGAAATATCAGTATGTGAACGGGGTGTTGTTTGTTTGTTTGTTTCCTGTTTACAATAACGATCCTCAGTATAGCCTACCAGCAACACAATAAATGGCTGCCTCTTAAGTCCATCACAGACCTTGACGAGTGCTAAAGCTGATAGAGTCATAGCTTTGGTTCCAAGTCGTTAACATAAAATGGCTGGAAATGCTGTGGAAAAGCCCCCGGATGGAGATCACAATCTGGGTTCGCCCAACTCGGGTCACGTGATTTTCACGCCTTGGTGGATGGGACTAGGGGCGGGCGGGGAGACAAAGAAGTGGAGGAAAAATACCGTTAATGTCTTGAAACGGGATACGGTCACCGATAGGCAGCACGTGAGGGAATGAACTCACAGCAGGTGCCTATCGATTCATATTAGTAATCGCGCTATTGTTCGGCCAGGGTCTTGTGGGTGGATGAATGGTGATACCCCAGAGAAGGAGCGAGAGGGTGAGGAGGGGGGGGGGGGAGGATTGAGAATAGGATAAAAGAAATGGTGGAAAATATTTGCATAAAACATAGGCAGATTGAGATAGGCTGCATTGGTCAAAACGACCACGGTTTGTCTCATTATTTAGAGTTTCAAGCTAATTATTCAACGAGAATGATGGAGAGTAGGGAAACGGGGGCGGGGGAGGGGGAAGGGAGAGGCAGAGAGTGAGGAATAAATTTAGTGTTGTGTTGTATTACTCCTCATGGTCGGGACGAGTTCGGGATGCCTGCGGTTGTCCTGGTAACGTACACAGACTTTAAATAAATAAAGTTTTCCACTCCAAGGAGGTCTCGTTCTGAAGGTTTTGTTGTCCAGTGCGATTGTCACTAAGCACTTCACAAAGTAAAATGGCGATCACAGAGTAATTATGCATTTATGTAATCTTTGACGAAGTCAGTTATTGTAGTCAACATTTCACTGGTTAATGTCAAAAGGTTGAATGTTTTATATGTAATATGTTTTCTTCCGGCACCGGTAATTATTCTGTGTTGTGCATGAATCACCAGACATGATGCCGTGAGGACCATGGTCATTGACAAGAGAAGAAACGCACGGAGTTTGGACCATATAGAGAATGGTACTAGACGATAATCATTTTATTTACGTAGCGCATATCCCATCATTGTGCAAGCTCGAACCATGCAAAGTGGCTGTCTGTTAGGCGCTCAAAACCTTATCAGTCTGACAGTAATATTCCTTACTTATAAGAAGGTACACTCTTTCATTGGGGTCGAGAGAGAGAGAGAGAAAGAGAGAGAGAGAGGGAGAGAGAGAAAGAGAGAGAGAGAGAGAGGAAAAAAAGTGTAAATTGTCTTTACCAAGGACAAATATGTCGGGAAATGTCACAATATGAACCTAGAAACTTTTGATCCTGAGTTCGACTACCCAACCACTATACTACCGACACCACATATCGTAAATGAAAGTGGTCAACCGAGTTTAGCATTTGCGAAACTCTCCATGTCATCCTGAATGAGATCAATTATGGACAAGAGACAAAGAGATAAGAAAATGCCGTCATATACTCCATGAAACAACATATAACTGGATAGGCACCGAAAGTGCCAGAAAGAAAAGAAATTTTATACAGTTTGAAAAAAGGAAAAAAAAAATATATATCTCTCAGAAAATTGGTCTTTGTAAATCTTTGAAACCTGATAATTCTCAGAAAATGTCTTTGTTAGACTACTTCTGTAGCTCACTATTTCACCGTGAGGCAAAGCGTACACATTCCATGTCCCCATCCAGTCTATTTACGACAACAGCAATAAAATATCATATCAGCATTTTACAATTATATTAACCAAATCAAAACGAAGTTGAGAGCTGAAAAAGATACAGTATAGCATTATGATTTAATACTAGTAGAAAAAAAAAAAAAACTTTATGTGAAGTGAATTAAATCGAAACAAGATTTCTTATGTAGACTAAAACAGGAAAAGGAAAGAAAAGAAAGAAAAAAAAAAATAAAGCTTGCAGTGCTTCACTGAAGAGACAAAATGAATGTATAAGTAAATTTCGTTAGCGAAACTGATGTGTTCTGTCTGGAAGCTTGACAAGAACGGGGTATTCATAGCTGATGTATACCGATGCTATTGGGAGAGGATTTAAAGTATAGAATAAAAGGACATTGCGAAAGACTGCAATGGAAAAACAGCGGATGCCCCAACCCATTACAGAATAAGGTATTAGAAATCAAATGTACTGCTGTATGTACGGTTTAGCATAAAAGGTCTACCACATATTCTTAGTGAAAAGGGCACATTAGGAAGTATGGTTTTCTCCTCACGATCAATATACACCGCTTTCATTTTCAGTTTGGTTGGATGATGACTAACTCATTTATTGATTTTTATCCAAGGGTTTGTACAAAAGATGCAAGTAAAACAATAAACTCAAGTATGGCCCAATGAATGACATTTCGTTATGAAATGTATGTAATGTAATTAATATAGCTTAGAAACGGCATATGATCAGATGCTGAGAGGGCCTTTGTGTTAATGAATAGTGGGCCCTTGTGTTAATGAATAATGGCCAATATTTCGTGCCGTTCTTTGCTGTTACTTTTTGTTTTCTTTTGTTGTTGTTATTTTACTGGTTTGACTTGGTACTTGTTTCTGACACCATTGTCTGAAGTACATAAGTCTGGATGGATGGATGGATGGATGGATGGATGGATGGATGGATGGAGGATGGATGCATGGATGAAGGGGTCGATGGGTGGATGGATGGGTGGATGGATGGATGGATAAATGGATAGATGGATCGATGGATGGATGGAAGCATGGATGTGTGGATTGATGTGGATGCACATTAATAGATAGTTGGATGGATAGCCGTGAATCCAAAGACTGTTTAAAGTGGAATTTATATGTTGGAGATAACCAAATGATTCATCATATTAATCACATGATTATAGTCCTCAACAAGGCTTCATTAAAATAAAGATAAACTTTTTATTGTAGCAATCAGGGACACTGGAAAAAAAAAAAGAAAATAAATTTTAAAAGAAAAATGAAAACAAAACAAAAAGACTGTATATAACAGGAATACCCACATATACCCAACAGAAACACACACACACGATCTGGGCAAAATTGAGAGCTATACCCCAGCAATCGATCTCTCTAACCATATCATCATATTTATGAGGAAGTGATGCTTACATTATCTCCAGTGACACCAGATAGTAGCACAGAGAAACACGTAACTATCTCTATTCATTCATGAGGAATTACTTTGTCTTATCTCCGATACTGTGCAGGGTAATGTAAAGGCGGAAAAGACGGTATATGGGGTATTTTGAAAGGGTTATATTTGCTCTGTAAGGGGTATAATATTTCCTCCGTTTCCGCTTGTTTCTCCGGCTTGTCTGGACGTCTTGGCGTCGCAAAGCGGCAGACTGCATGCATAAATATGGGATATTACGTGAATAAATCGGCCCTCGCCAGACATCAAAACTTCTACAGATAAGATGGTATTCGGTCATTCCTTCTTAAATGTTTATCTGACATGGGTACACGATCGATGCCAGTATACAGAGACAGGAGAAAAAACAACAAACAAATAAAAGAAAGAAGGATGGATGGGTCAGTAGTGAGATAAAGAAAGAGGCGGCTGGACTAGCAGACAGACAGGAAAACAGACTGACATAAAAAAAAAGACACTGGCTTATGCACAAAGACACAGTATTAATTAAATCTAAAGGAGACATTTACAGCAGTTTGTAAAGATCATTTAACTGGCTAACTGGCTTATGACATAATGGGCAAATAAGTAAAGAATCAATGAAAAAATACTGGGACTTAAATGGTCGAGATACCTGAAGATAAATCATGTCAGATGCTGGGTTTTAACTAACAATGCAAGGCAGATGCAAATATAAACGACGGGAGATAGATGTGAAAGACAGAGGAGCAGCGTGTGGCATGCAAGATAATACATCAAAAGAGGGTGGTATGACACAGCATAAGTCTCTAGCAAACAGAGGGGGTTTATAACGCAGCCTTGTAGGCTACATCTGGCACGGTTTTATCTTTAAAACTCCACCCGTCAGTTGATTGCAAGTTTTCACAGGGTCATCACCTTTTGTGTGGTATGTTAAGTGATTTTACGGGTTTTTAACTACAATTTGACCCGCAATGGGAGAATGATAGTTGTGGGCAACCAGAATGATGTCCATCATCATCTCTCGGCAATGATGGTGAATGTTGGGTACTCGTCGTTTGAAGCCTGAATTATTTATATATTGACCTTGCCCTGAGTCTGGTATTACCCGTTGATAAACGGGCGAAACGAGATGACAAATATTTCGTGAATTAGTCGTACAGCCAGGGAGGTTTTTGTATTATTAATTGATCAGTGAGAAATAATGACTGGTGTTTGCAGAAACAATAAACACTATGTGCGCCTCAGCAATAGAAAATTCAGACTCCAATGTTGTTCTTGTGGTTGTTGTTGTTGTTATTGTTGGTTCCCTTTTTTTCTTCTGTGACTTTCTCCTCTACTTCTCTTTTTCTGCTCTATTGTCTTCTACTTTGTTTTCGGTCTTTTTTTTTTTTCTTTCTTTTTTCATTCTTTCTTTTTCCTTATTTTCCATTCTCTTTCTTTCTTTTTTTTTTTAATTTTGTATCTTTTCTTCTTATTCCACAGTCATCGTCTCCCCCCCCCTCCCCCCCCCTCTTTTTTTTTTCTTTTCTTGTTCTCCCCTTCTTCTGTCTCTCTGCCCGGTGAGCTTCTTTTTTCTCCTCTTTTTCGTGTTCTTTTTCTTTCTTTTCTTGTTCTCTTCTTCTTCCTCTTCTCTCTCTCTCTGCCTGTTCCGCTTCTTTTCTTCTTCTTTTTCGTGTTTTTTTTTCTTCTTCTTCTTCTTCTTCATCATTTCATCCACCTGCCTTTTCTTTCTGGTTTAAAAATCAGATCTTTTACGCCACTGTGGAGTTATCCATTCACTGTGTATCATCTCCTACGATTGTATGCGCCAACATGCATTCTCATTTCATCAGCATTACAATTTGATTAGGCTGTTCCGCTGGGGTATACATATCTATATGGCATTGTCGGTGGCTCCAGAAACAGCAAAATATATGTTTGTCTAGAGAGAACCTAACATATTTGGGGACAGCTTAAAGAAAGGGATAAAATCCTAGGAGATTTCTTCACCTTAACTCGAACAGGGAATATCCAGATGAAATTAAGAAATCTTCCTGTCCCCCAACCCATAATAGATAATATTGTTTGCCTTTCATATTTCATTTCTACGCTGACAACTTGATAAGACGTGGCCCTCCCAAAATGAGAAAGGCAATAAAGTTGTGGAACTGATAACATAGGCGCAAAAATAAAAATTCCATGCTGTTTCCTAGCATCGATTTTCTGTGTGATTTTGGCCTAAATTTCCTAAGCTTAGTCATAAACTACAATATTCTAATACGGGAGGCCTTTGAACATGCTATTATGATCAGCAGGTCAAGCTGTCCTTTGACATAGACCATATATCAAAAGTTTTTTTCACTAATCATTTCTGCTCCCACGCTCTCTATGAGGAAATAGAGAGGCAGAAATATATGAGTGTGGATGGAAGGACAGATGAACAGATAAATGGGCGAACAGAACAGATGGATGCGTGGATGTTAGTGGCTGGTTCGATGGATGGATGGATGGATGGATGGATGGATGGATGGATGGAGGAATGGATGGAGGGATGGATGGAAGAATGTTAGTGGCTGGCTGGCTGGATGGATGGATGGATGTTAATGGCTGGCTGGCTGGCTGGCTGGCTGGCTGGATGGATGGATGGATGGAGGAATGGATGGAGGGATGGATGGAAGGATGTTAGTGGCTGGCTGGCTGGATGGATGGATGTTAGTGGCTGGCTGGATGGATGGCTGGATGGATGGATGATGAATGGATGGATTGATGGATGGATGGATAGATGGATGGATGGATGGGTAACATGGGATGGAATGAGATGGATGGATGGATGGATGGATGATTAAGGGATGGATGGATGGATGGAGTGATGGATGGATGGACGGATGATCAATGGATAGATGGCTGGATGGATAGATGATTAATGAATGGATGGATGGGTTGATGGATGGATGGATGGATGGATGGTTGGATGGATGTATGGATGGATGGATGACTGGATGGATGGATGGAATAATGGATGGGTGACATGGGATAGAATGAGATGGATGGGTGAATGCCTGGTTGTATGGATGTTTGGATGCTAGAATGGATGCTTGAAAAGATGCTGGGTTGGTTGGATTTTTAGATGGATGGTTGAACGGTAGATAGTGATAATAGCATTTCATCTAGAATTAATTATCACAGCTTATGCGAGTTTATGGGTCGCTTAAACCAACCGAATAGTTTAGAATATTATGTCTATACATTTAACAATAAAAAAAAAAGATACATAGATAAATTATGTTTGATCGACTGTAATGGAATAAAGATTTTGTCTCACTGAAATTATCAGTCCTGTGCATTATATTAGTGCTGGAGCTGTAATGGAAAATGCTTTAAACGTTTTGCTACTCTTTGTCCAGAAATGTCGTCACACAATTTGATGCTGAAAAATCACATAGTCAGGGCAACCATGGACGAGATGTTTTGTCAACTTAAACCTCTGACTCTAATTGGATTTGATCGAAACTACCGTTTAATTGTTTATTTAATATAGATTTTTGTTTTTTAAATGAGCAGTAAATAGAAAGAAAAAAAAAGAAAAAAATCACGATTCGCTGGTCATTTTTGTATATGTTTTCCTTAGATTTAAAATGACTAGAGAACAAAAAAAAAATCATCTATATGCGATCGATGTGTCTCTCAGGACTATCCAATGCTACCGACTGAAAAACGACGTCATACCCCCCCCCCCGACAAGCACCAACCTCCTCCCAGCACTATCCCTTAGAACTAGAACGATCTTCCTCATGTAAGATGGAAGGAATGATTGAAAGACAGAAGAAAAAAAATTTAATGACAGAAAGTATAAACAAAGAAGTTTAGAACTCACGGCTTTTACACTGAGATAGTAGAACATGGTTTCTATGCTGTTCAATGGTATAGTTTTTTGACAACGCAGGATGTCCCGTGATGTAAATAACAAAATAGTTGATTACCGTTACTTCATGACAACTCACTAGGTAAAACTAATAAAATTATCACACTTACCACGTGAGCGCTGGTGCATTCTGAACTAATCTGTTAGATTACCCGTACCTGGGCGTCCCTCTAACCAAGGCAGGTAACCGGATTCAGTTGGAGGCTGGCAAGAAATCGTGGCCCTAGAATTAAACTGTTTTAAGTGCAACAACTTTATAATATAGTTTGGACACTTTCATTCTGAGATGACGGAACTTCGGTGAACAAAACTCAGATCGTGTGACTCTTGTTGAACTCTGTAGGCACGGTGCTCACAGATTTGACGGCCTTTTCATAATATAGCTTATGTTATAAATGTCTGATATATTCCTCAGATTTAAATACTATGAATGTTTTCAAGTCATTGATCTGTTTAAATTAATTTGTGTCTGATTTTCCCCAAGTTATGATTTCTGTGAATAAACTTTTGTTAAGGTAAAAAAAAATTGGCCTCTTGTCACTGATTTTTTAAAATAGTGTTTAAATGTTAACAGTCAGCCTTTAATGCGGGTGTCTGGCCTGGTATAGGGACCTGTACTGACTGTTTTATGTTGTCGGAACGGGAGAGTGGGTGAAGGGAGGAAGGGAGGGTAGTGGGTAAAGGAACTCTGCTGCATAGGAGTATTCTAACCTTAACAAAATACTAAGTCCTCATAATTCCACCCCTGAGTTCTGCGTCTTGTTTTTAGCAAACGGCTATGTTAAAGACTTAAATTCTATTGGCAGAGTTTAATCATTTACTGCTTTTTGTTTCCTGATGGTTCCCATGGAGGTCAGGAACATGCCGACACCGGAAATATTGAACCCAGTATCACATATCCTCCATCTGTTGTTTCACAAAGCAAATTCACATAAGTTTAGTAATGATGGCAATACTGGCGTTTGCTGTTTTGTTTTGTGTTTTACTGGATGGTGCCTCGTCCATGTTGAGAAGTATTTTTGGTCATAGAGATAACACACAACAGGATAATATCCCTACTGTTTAAATGTTTGCACTCTTTGACCCAGTTTGGTGCATTTTTGTTGTTGTTGTTGTTGTTGTTGTTATTTTTGTTGCCATTGTTGTTACTGCACTCGAACGTTTCCCAATTTCAAGCTATATAATTATCATAATACTATAGAATTATTATATTACGTGTGTGGTAGACTTGTCAGTCCCCTGGCTTTCTGTTGACCTAGATTTATATTTAGATCTCCTATATTTGTTATGGTTTATGTAATTGAGAATTTAGAGCCTGCTGATGTAGAATGCAGAAAAGATCTAAGTGTAGCATCTTATTTTATGTCTGGTTTAAGGAGGGGAAAGGGGGGTGGGGGGTGAGGTGGTAGAGGTCATTGTCCTTATTATAATACCAACAGATAGGTTATTGTAACCTTTTCCATCGAATTTGGTATGTCTAAATTAAGGAGAAGGGTGAAAAAATCTGCTTTCTCGAATGGTTTCACATGGCATTTTGAATTTTGGTGTCTCTGAAATGCCAGATTTTGAAACCTATCTCCTCCGTCAAAATTCATTGAACTTAGTGAAACTCGATGAACATATTGCTTAATACAATATCAAAAAAAAAAAAAAGTTACTTATTTTCTGCTCGTCATAATAATATGCAATAGAAAATAATGTAGAATTTGTTGAAAATGCAATATAGTGAAATTTCAAATGTCGTTTTTTTTCACACTCAAAGCATACATTTCTCCAAAACCTACGATAAAAAAAAAAAGCCTCACATTACTTTTTTGTTAGTCTTAATGTGAAAATGATATATGCCAAATTTGATCTGAACCCTTTTTCTTTTTCTTTTTTTTTTTAAAGGTGGATAGCAAAATAGTGACCAAAAAGACACCCCCCCCAAAAAAAAAACCCAACTACAGCAACAAACCAACCAACTAACCAACCAACCAACCAACCAACCAACAAAC
>JBCAUA010814167.1:0-10554 GCA_038406235.1 Peronia verruculata
GTGAAAACCCGTATGTTGTACAATAGAAAAATGGACAAGGCAAATACCAAAATTTGTGAAACCAAGATGTCTAATGCATAATATCTATTCATCTTAAGAGCTTGAGTTATCTAAAACTATCTTTTGGATATATTTTCTAAACGAAACTATATTTGAAAATCAACACAGGCTTAACAAATACTGTTTATTTCAATTTAAAGATGGTCACTTTAACTTGGTCACCTTTTGACCTTGGGTCATGTGTATTTATTAGCATTTAAATAAGATAAGAGAGTTTACTGGCTGTGTTTTGAATAAGAATACAAGCTTTATCAAAGGTAATACGACAGTTAGATACGATAACAGATATTTGTATACGCTAAGTAGCTAGGAAAATTCTATGCCATTCATATTTTCATCATTCACTTCAATGTTTCGCTTTGGCCTTACGGATCTTCTCTGTGTCTGGTTTGTTCCACACTATCTGTATCTTAATATTCCATCTAGGCATTCTGTCTCAGTTTCACCACATTAAATTACAGGAGTTCTCACAAAACGTGTTCGTACGATAGGCTTACGAGAGGCTGACGTTGTTTAATGTTCAAAGGATTAGTCTTGTTACGCTTTCAATGCTTTTCCTTTGCTTTTCAGTCTTCTGTATTTGCAATAAATAGATATGAATAAATTTCTGATACGATGTTCATTTCATAATAACAAATATAGCCTAAATATTCTACAAACCTTCTTCTTTTCTACCGCCATTTCCTTTTTTTCTTTCTTCTTTTCTCCCCTCCTCCTTCCTTCTTTCCGCCCTATCTCCTGAATCATGTGATTGGTGGAAGCATTCACTGACGTCCACAACAAATTGATTCCACAATTTGCCCTCTGTTACCTTTTGTGAATCTGCAAAGCTCATGCCTGTCCATCTTTTCGTGTCTCTTTCAAGCCTGTGACTCATTTCATTCCATTTGCCAAACATATTTCCAGGTATTCACGAGACCAAGCTGACTAACATCGTTGCCCATGAACTGTACGAAGTCTTCGCCTACGTGTGGATCCTGGTGGGATTAGCCTACTTGTCCCTCGTCTACCGGTACATCACTGACACAATTGTCGCTAAAGCGCAGAAAGTGGAGAGATCGACGATCAGACGACTGGGAGTAAGTCATTTTTCATAAACAGGGTTTTCTCTGTAAAGAGCTTTCCGTTAAAGGGAGGAGAAGTGAGACCCAGACAGACAAAGGGTAATCCATCCGCACAGTTTTCATTCCCCCCTGGATTTCATTTAGAATCATCTTAAAAGTAGTACATGTGATAGAGATACTAGTAGTGGCACTCAAACAAGCACTGCCGAAAGCTTCATAGGGTTAATCAACCCCAGCACTGGTGCCCAAAGACGGCTGAACTACAACTACAAGAGACATAATTAGGTCTATTTTCCTGCTGAAAAAAAAAAAGAAAAAGAAAAAGAAAAGAAAATAAAAATAAAAAAAAAGAAAAAATCACCTTTAGCCTCATTATCTCATTCCCTGCCGAGATCTCTTGTATGTCATCCTCCTGTCCCATAATGTGCCTAAATCTTCGATTTTTGACTACTGTCAAGAGTCAGATGTCAGCATTCATTTTTTATACCGCTATTTATTTATTTATTTATTATTTGGACGAGACCATTGCTACCAAGTGATCAGAATAGTCCCAATGGTCTTTTGTTACCAAGTGGCCTTAATATTGTAATTAAGTGTAAAAGAGTACTACAATAACTCCTATACCTCATCCTAACCCTTACCCTGAACTTTAATCCTAACCTAATCCATATCCTATCCTAAATCTAACCCTAATTTTAAATGTATTCCTAATCCTGGTATGGACTTCTCCTTCCGGAGTCTAGAATCTAGATCTTAAATCAACGAGGTCGAATCCAATGCCCCGAATCAAATCAAACTATGCAAATTAATTGGCCAAAAGGAAACACCTGGTTGTGACCACTTAGTCGCAATAGCCAGTTTTTATTTTTTTTTTTAAGTTATTTTTTTTTCTAATTTATTTATTCATTTACTAGTTTATTCTTCACTTTTTGTCACTGATCTCAATTATAATAAATTATAATTTGTAACATCTCAATATATTCAAGGTTTATTTTACATTAAATGATGTTTAAAGGCTTAAGAATACACATGTACTTAAACTGGTCATGCCAGGCCTGATGTATTACTTGAAAACAGCGAAACAATTAGACAGTGTGCACAAATGAAAATGAAATTGAAAATCATATAATGTATTATATCAAAATATTTCAAAGTTCCATTTCTTGAAATTGTGTTACGTAAAGTGTTAGGACTACATGAACCCACAGCGGTAACGCAAATCACACATTAGATGTAAAGATAATGAAGGGATTAGACAGGGTGGCTTCCCCTGACACTGAGACTCAATTCTGGAGATAGTTCATCTCTCTGTGTGTTCTTGCCACGGAAACGTCGGGTTGGCTACTCCAGTTTTATCAAGAGATACACCAGCGCCCTAAGTTCAATCAGAAACTTGTAGACCATAAACTTCACCTCTTGACAGATCCAGGCAGCTGCAATTACAAAAAATTGTTACAGATGGCTTGTCGTGATTTCAGACTGTGATTAGGTTTAACCCCAATTCTGACATGAGATCGACACGTGACAACAATTATTATAGACAAACTTAACGTGACGTAGCCTAATAAATGTGACATAAAGTCATTTCGCATGCGCCAAGTCGGATTGTCTGTACGCTGTCTCTCTAACTTCATCCTGTGAAGGATTCTGACAGTTCCAATACATATGGGATGGGAGGTTTGAAGAGATAATCCTAATATTTTCAGTCCTCGGATCCCTGTGAAATCTCCAGCTGTCGACGAAAACTATAACTGTAAGGGACAAAGAAAAAATATGGAGGGGTGTAGAAACTTTTTTTTTTTCACTCCCTCATCCACAGCCCCTTTTCATTCATTGAGAGCTGAGTTAACATGGAGATCCCGACCCCCGCCCCCAAACTTCCTCCTGCCAAATACTAAACCAGGCAGCTTTAAAGCAAACACTGGCTATAATTTCAAATTGATTCAGAACCCTGGGCTTTTTTTGCATCAAGATTAGTGATCTCTGTCGCTCTATGCTAGATATTCTTTTATAGCTTCGCCAGCGAGACTAACTGTAAGGGTTGTATTTGGTTGTACGTAATTCTCTCTTGGCAGATCAAAGCAAGTAGTCTATTGACCTCTCTTTGTTCCATTTCAAATCACCTGGAGCTAAAAAAAAAAAAAAAAAATGTACCTCGATAGTGTATAAATTACGCTTTTCAACCTATACATATGAAAATTTACTTAGATATTCCATTTTTGATTGGAATAATCTAGCTACCAAGTCTTAATAACTATGTATGACTGCGGGCTGAACAGATATTTCTAAAAGACATTACGGTATATTTAAATACTTTGACATACTTTGACCACATCGATATTGAACCGTCTTAGTGATAATTTTAAAAAAAATTAAGTTAATTTAATTTGACATTGTGCAACATTATAATTATTATGTTACATCCGTCTGTGTTATATATTGCATCACGTGATTTTATATTTTATTATTTGTCTTGCTTAATGCAGTGTATCTCCTCTATTTTTATGCGATGGTAGGTAATCAATCCTATAAAAAAAAATTATTTTATTATTATATATTGTATTGTTTTTTTTTTTTTTGTTTGTTTGTTTTTGTTTTTTTTTTGTTGTTGAACCCATGGATTATAAAATCTGTAAATTTATGGGCCTTTCTTGTCTCCTTCCTCAGACCGAGTTTAACAAAAGTCCCAGCGAGCAAGTTTCCCCAAGGTCTTCCCCGTCCGGCTCCAAACTGCACACGCCGGAAGCCGGAGAAACGAGGCCGGAATCCTTGCTGAGTGATCTGACCACCGAGCAGTCCTTCAACTCTTCCATCTTGAACAACGCCTGTGGTCAGCTTGAGACCAACAACGTCCACCTCAGTGACTTGACAGAGCTGACCTGTAGGACGGGGTCACCCGAGAGCAGGAGGCAGGAACATTGAGCTGGCCGGTGTTGAAAGAAAACTTGTTGCATAATTGTAAAGGTGCAAACACAGTGGACACGGTATCTCCAGTTCGAATCGTCACTTCAGCCCCTCTGTCTACATATACTGTGACGTTATTCCCATCTCCAAAATAAAACAATAATAACAGAAACAACAACAACAACAACGGCAAAAAAGAGAGAGAGATTTACATCCAACATTTGCCTCTGAACTACTTCCAAGGAGCTTACATAGTGGAGAGCTGACTCATTACATCACCTTAACAAAACACCATGTGTCTCGCGTGCCAACATTGGACGCCATGGCCTTGGAGGCGTTGCTAGTTTGCTCTGCTCGGCGTCCTTCACCACAAACGGAGTTGGTCACTATATATTTCTGATCCAGTGAATCTTTTCTTGTAAACAAAAGGATTCATTTTTTTTTTTTTTTTTAAATCGAGAGCAAAAGCAAAGACAGAATACGACAGGCTTGCAATTATGAGATAATGACAGTGTGAATTTCGTTCATTCGTGAAATCATAAACACGTGAACGGTATTAAGTAGATGTCTTTCTCTCATGGCCATGGCTCCATACTCAGCATGTGTAACGTCATCAGTCTGCTCTCCAGTATAAATAGTATAAACTCCTTGACTACTTCAGAAACATATCTTGCTCTTTCAAGTATAAATGCTATAGTGTTGATTCTTTCTTTTCCTTTTTTTTTTTTTTGAATTTTGAGGTGATGCCAGTAGAAAATTAGACAGAGCAGAGGCTGTAGCGAATGGAAAACAGTTTGCACTGTGCTTGCGCACTTGATTACTTCTAGTATCATGATTGATTATAGCGTCCTTTATTTCCCTTTGTCTTCCTGGTTCTTTCCCATTCAGTGCTATTCTTCCTTTCAATGGAACTTCCTGTTTCATCAGTCATTAGTAATGCTCTTTCATCAGTCACCATTGAATTATTTCCAATATTCACTGACACGTCTTTTCATAAGTCCTCAGTGTATTTGTTTTGATCAGTCTAATTTTATTAATTTTTTTTAGAACCGTTCATCGTCGAATCACTCTGTGATTAGTTATAGATCTAACAGATATCATACCTCTAGTAATATTTTTCTCGTAAATTTGTTTCTGTTTTTTTTTTTTCTCTCTTCCCCTTTCTTTTCTTCTTAATCATCATCATCATCATCTTCATTCTTCTTGATCACTCCCTCTGTAGAATAAAAATTCTTTCTGTTACAAAATCAGTTCATATAGCGTCAATCATATCACTTTCTTTGTCTTCATCCAAACGTTTATATAAATATTCTGTGCATTTGACTACATTAAATTCAAGCTGCTGAGTTGATATTGACAATGTGTATAATATAATAATTATATATATGTGTTAATTATTTTGATCCAGTCAGACAATTTACTTTCATGGATTCCATCACCATGTCACAACATGGCTTCTATGTACATGATTTCTTTATTATACATGTATCATGAATCTTGTATCAAGTTTAACCATGATGTCATAAATTTAAGCGTTCCAAATGTCTACCAGCATTTAGTACATGCAAATATTTTTAGGAGTAGCACTACCTACACTTAAATTGCCCAACTGGATCAAGAAAAATTTGCCCTTTGGAGTTTAGAAGGAAATTTTGCCAGGACTACATCTACTCTGCCAAGAATTCCGTATTATACCTGCGGGACCTCCCAAAATAATTTCGTCCTCATTCGAATAGGTCAGACTTCAGGCTTCTCCAATCAGGAGGTCGGGACACAATTAACTGCAAATTAGAACAGCTGCTTGTGTTTAAAATGGATGTACATGTACATATTATATAAATGTAATTAAATATGAGGGCCAGCTGTTGAACCATAAGTCACTGTGATAATAGCAATTCTCTATAGGGGCCATATATATATATAGAAGGAAAAGAGCTTTCTGGTTGGAATGGTAACGAAAGATAACGTGGCAAACTTTGTTAAAATACAGAACTTAATAAAGATGGTGATGATGATTTTAAGAACAATGATGATGATGGCGATTTTGCCGGGGAAAGGAGCAAACTAAAAGCTGTTTTCAAGACTCGGCTGTCATATTTTTTTGTTTGCTTTGTTTGTTTCTGTTTGTTTGGGTGTTTAATTTATTATTGTATCTACGTGGGCCGACATGCGTTTGTTATTTGATATGTTAACGGGTTAAGTCATTAGCCGGTTGGCAGTCTTTTTTGAAATTTGAAGCATTTCTATAGATTATGACAATGGGACCACTGTGTTGATCAAATGTTCTTTTTTTTTTTTTTAATACTTTACACGCATTATTCTAGTTATAACTGTTATTTTAAGTATAACTACTGTCAACAATACTGTTTCTCATGTTGTTGTTGTTATCGTTGTTTTTTTTAAATACATTGTTAACACATTAATATCATATGCATGTATTTCTTCTGCCACGACTGCAGACAATTTTATACTACACTGGTACATTGCTTTAACCTGTCTTTTCCGAAACATTTTTTTAAGCTTACATTGGTAACAGTACCTACAGTTTAGTGACTGCATCAATTGTCACTGGAGATAGCTAGTAAATTAACAACTGGTGGGTTGGTTGGTCGACTGATTCTTGATTAGATAATCGCTAGGTTCGCTACATGTACTTGGCCAGCTAGGTCATTGGTTAATTGGTCAATTAATGAATTAGCGCCTGCGTGAGTGAGTGAGTACGTGAGTGAGTGCGTGAGTGAATGTGTGAGTGCGTGAGTGAGTGAGTGAGTGAGTGAGTGAGTGAGTGAGTGAGTGAGTGAGTGAGAGAACCCGCGAGACAGAGACAGAAGGGAAGAGCGGGTGAGTTGATTAATTAACACGTAGTTGGTTAGTCAGTTATTTATTCACCTTATTAATTAACTAATACATGTACATGTAGTTAAATGTAGTTAATCACGTGTCAACTACTCAGTTGATTAACTGGTTAGTTTGTTAGTTAGATAGATAATTAGCTAGCCAGTCCGTTCGTTAGTTAGGCAGTTAGATAGTCGATTATTGGACACCAGTAGTCAGCGTAGCTGGACCCATTTTGATATGACAAGAAGAGACGGGAGACTACTGCTGCAAATTATAAAATTTGATTTGTTCTTCATCCTGCAATCCATATGATTTTTCAGATGCAGCATGATAATAAAAGTAACACTTAAACAGCAACAACATTAATACCGTACATGCAATATAAATGCTCTTCTTAAACTGCATTCATGTTATCAACATTTTTAGAGTATCGAAGTGATCGTGTAATAGCATATCCCCCCCCCCCAACCTCTCACACACCAACAACAACAATTGTAAAGGATATTGTTTGGCTGTAGTTTTGCTGCATATATTAAGTGGATCTCGCTTTAAAGGATGGTATCCAAACCACTTCCACTTTTTTGTTATCATCACAGACAGCGAAAAGTATTCTCGCAAGTACATGTTGTTTTCTACATTGCCAATTTAAGTACATGTACATTTTTACAAAGGATACCCTCCAACGTTTGTTTAACTAGAGAAATGTCATGGAGTCAATCTCGTCAAAGAGTCATAGGAAATAGCCCACATGTACTTTGCATTTTTAAAAATCAATTTCCAGATCATATATGTACATGTACTATAGTCCTCCTGAATAGTCTAAACGAGTAAAGGGTTATTTCTTGTACATGGATAAATGGCTTCATAGAAACCATGAAACTCTAGAAGTTTCCACCGGGGCTCATCTTTTATGGTTAAAAGAATTTAAAATTACATATAAGGTTGCACTTTACTATTCTTGCTTGTGACGGTTTATTCAACGTATATGTATTTCAAACTCCGGACGAGAAATGAAGATAACAGAGAGTGGAGTTTAAAAAAAAAAAAAAATTACATCCATTTACAATGAGAATGATATTCTCTTAGATAAAATGTAAGCCTAACATCATGAAAAACAACCCAAAATGCTCAATAAGGCAAAGGAAATTATGTCAGTCATCCATGCAGCTAAGTTGTGCATACATTTTCTCCCTAAAAAACTTGGTACCAAAATATCAGATGATGATCAATACATGTACATGTATAAGATTTCTTTCCAGTTCATAGCAAGCTTGAGGCTAACTGAAATAAATAAATAAATACACATGCCTATACAAATAAATTAATGAGTAAATAAATACATGTGAAATACATACTCGTTCATAGTTTATGTTTGACACTTCGGTATCTAGACAGGCATAAGAACAGAATAAGCAATGTTATGGCTTTGTTTGCTTGTTTAACCCATTCATTCTACATGTATTGAAGTTTGGAGTCATTGTCTGCCACAAATAAAAGGCAACAACTAAAAATGTACCTGAAAGATAAGGGAAAAAAAAATGAAAACCGTCCACCAAAAAATAACATGAAGTGGTATCTTATTTGAAATTCAGAATCAAAGCGATCTGTCCCAGATTTTATAAAACATTTTCATGCTACTCTTCATGATCATAATCTCCTGCATTCTGTTCTTCCTTTTCTTCATACATAATCCCCTTCCTTCTTTCATTCCACGTAACCATTGGTTAGATCTAGCATTTTGTCACTCACAATTGCTAACTCTAGCTGTGTCAGGGGATGATTTTCTCTAAGACTTGCTCATCCAATTTGGTATAATGCAAAAGCACTTTTCAAATAACGTACATGTATAATAAATATATGTGTATATCATTCTGTTCAACTGAGTTTCAGGATACTTGTCTTAAATTGCCTTGATAGGCCACAATTGTCCTTTCATGAACCAAGTGCCTCGGCGTAAAGGAACTTAGATTTGCCTAATCTTCTAATATTTTATTTATAAAGTGTCTAGTGGCATTTAAGTCTGGCTAGTGTCAGTGTCCATTGGGAATTACTAAGAAATCCTTTTCCCATGTCTTTTCAAACATATGAATTACATGAGGCCTCAATCCATGAGTTAATGCAGTGGCTAATTGCATGTAATTGCCTTTATTTTACCTCTAAATTGTCTTCCTTAATAAATAAACCCAGTTTCTTTTGACAACTTTGAGAAGGTTAAAAAGGACTTCTGATTTAGGTAAAAAATTGAAAGTACAATGTATGTAGATTACTATAAATTAATAAAGCCGAGAGGAAAAGAGAATGGAAGGGAAAGCAAAGTGAGAAAGAAATGCCTTAAAAGATCTGCAAATAGGTGAAAATTCATGTGGATACAGAATAAAACAAGGTCTATTTGGTTGGCATATCATTTAAACAGTCATTTTCTCTACCATTTTCTCCCCTAAAGGACCTTGGGGTATAATTTAGGTTCTTTGCTCCCACCTGCAGGTGGTAAAAGCACGTCATCAGTGGGATATCTCACATGGAATGCCAACTGCAACGTTCCAGGTGTGACATCTTTCTCCTTCCTCCTGTCCTCTGTTCCACTCTCTTTCCTCTCTTCTTCTTGGCCTGTAAATGTATCTTACCTTGTTTAGCACAACATAGCTGTGATTGTGCTGATGTGTCGTTAAACCCCAACACATACAAACAATCAATCTCTACCATTTTCATCATTCTAGCGACATGTCACCTACAGAGTGAAAATGATAGGAAAAAAATCTGACATGGTACCCAAATAGACCCATTGCCCAATTATTTTCACAACTTAAACAGCTGGTCTCGTAACAACACACAGTCCCGCAAAATAAAAATGCAAACAAGGGGACCATGAGTGGAGGAGAAATGGAAGGTTTGGGGTGGGGTGGTGGGGGAAGGGGGGGGGGGGGTAAGAAAGGATGCAACAAAAAGCTGAGGAATGGAAAGATGAAAGGGAAGAGAAGGAAGAACAGATTGAGTGGGATGAGAAGAGAAGAACGGTGAGTCAAGAGGGAAAGCAAAACAACTAAGGGCAACACAAAGAGAATGACGACGATGGAAGAAAAATGTGGAGGACTACAATGGAACAGACTGAGCATTATGAAAGCACAGATTGTGATAAATGTCATGCCCATAATTCATGTTATGTTTACTACACATGTTTACTATGTACAATCTCATATATAAGTATACATTGAATCTGATATCTGACATACATATAGGTTATTTTGCAATTGCTGATTGATTCAACCTTGTAAAGTTGGCATATCGATGTATACATTTGTATATATTTTCATTCCTATTAAATCAGAGCTGATGTAAGATATGGATCCATCCTCATAAGCAGAATGATATATGTACAAGTAATTTGTGTTTGTGAAAAATGCACTGTACATAACAACTTTGTGTAATCTTGCTCACCCGATGCCCATATGGTCCAGTGACAATGAATTCTATGGAATGTAAGAAGAGAAATTTAGATTTAAGCTGTTTAATGTCAGGGCAATTTTACCTTTGCTTAAATTTATTCTGTTTTGTTCTATGCTCTATGTTCGAAACTCCGATAAGGTCTTCCTCTCTCCTGACAAAATGGCAGTGATGACACGGTTAGCCGAGCTCAGTCTCATTTGAAATACGTGTGAAGTAATAAATACTAAAGATCATTTTTTGGGAT
>JBCAUA010814276.1:0-14636 GCA_038406235.1 Peronia verruculata
CCCCCCCCCCCCCCCCCCCCCCTCCCCCCCCCCTCCCTTCCCCTCCCCCGTTCGTGGATTGGTGGAAATAGTCTAACGTTGGTTGAACAGTGGTCACAGGGCCACTTCGCAGTCAGCGCTCATTGGGTGTGGTTATCTGAACCAAGTAGATATACTCTCCAACAACGCAGAATTCTGTCATCTTGTGGACCAGCGTTTATTTATTGCCTGAAAACCAGCTATGCTGCCGAAGGTTCCATGGTAGGACTCATTGCAGAGTTTGCAGAAGTTGGGAACCCGACTCGGTATTTCAAATTGTTCCTCCTCTCTCCCCCTCTTCCTTCTCTCTCTCTCTCTCTCTCTCCCTCCCTCCCTATCTCTCTCTCTGTCTCGCTCTCTCTCTCTTTTTCACCTTCCCAGTCTCTCACTCTTTCTTACTCTTTTTGCCCTTCCCCCATCCATTTCCTACTCTCTTTCAGCACAGTTACATACTCACACCCATGCCTATCTACCCATCTATGTAATAATAATAATAATAATTATAATAATAAGAAGAAGAAAGAAGAAAAAGAAGCAGAAGAGGAAGAAGAAGAGGAAGAGGAAGAAGAGAAAAAGATACTTTAGTTACACAAGCCGTGACAATTGTTTGTATAGTACATGTGCTTGCAGTCCTATCGGAATCATATCAAACAGCTGACTTTTCCAAAGCAGGCGAAGGAAAATTTGCCCTTATCTTCATATACCTGCGCTCTGATTTTTGACACATTTATATTTTATTGAGCTTGCATTTTTTGCTCATCCATATGGAGGATTTCAACCCAGCAACTCTTCACATTTCTGAAGTAAAACATTTCTCTCAGTGTGTTTGTGGACCCGGACTTCGAAAACCGTTGTTATCATGCATTTTGGCTCACTCCTGCCTGTTGTGCCCTGCGCTCGCAGGTTTGTTTTCAACCGTTCACCATCTGTGCTCACGTGCCTTGCCTGCCGACAGTTCCTGCCCCGCCCAGGCCGTGCCACACGGTCTACATTTAACCCATTGACTTTCACCAAATTTTAGGGGGGGGGGAGGAGTTTTCAAACGCTGGATCTGGGTATTACCTTGCTGTGTCTTTCTTACACTAAAACTCATGATCGCTACACTGATTTCAGTGCTCAGTGTTTTTGTCAGTTCACACGGGTCATCAGTTCTGGCTGATTGTAACATACAAGAAACACAGAATAAGTGTACAATGTCGCCAGGTAGTGAACAGAGTAGGTTCACAGTCTATCCACTCTGCCCATCTCTCTTGATCTCCCATGAACACACGTAAAACAACAGCAGCAGCAGCCACAACAACAACAACAACAGAGTACATGTAACCGAATCCATTGGAAATTCTGATCTTCTAATCCTCATGTGTATTCGTGACCAAACAAACAAATTAAAAAAAAAAAATCTTGCAGGGATTCCTAGATTTCCCCACCTCCAATTCCCTTCCTCCTCACATCCCCCCATCCCCCTTTCCCACTGCTCCGCCATACATATCAAACAACACAAAACCCCCAGTGCATTTACGGGGAAGTGTGTTTGTGTATATGTGGGAGGGGGGTGGGGGGTGGGAGAATAGGCAGTAAACCTGAAATCCCCACCCTATTTACGATTTTGTACTGTTATTTATTCATGACGAAAATCAAACTAGGAGCGAAACATTTTTATTTCAAACACCTCCCCTCCCTCCACTCCCATAGACAAAATATACATAATTACATAGACAGAACCGAGTTTATATTACAGTATGTAGGCTATGCAGCAGACCTAAAAACCCTGACCTACAGAGGATTATTACCATACTCATGAACATCATGCATTGAGACGTACACCCCCCCCCCCCCCCAATGCATGTACCCGCTCTATCCCTTTCTCACAGCCACGTTTGTATGTAGCAGACCGTTCCAAATCCATAACAAAAAAGCTGTTTTGCTAACGATTTCTGTGTTTTTCCTGTACACCTTTTTGTTGTTGTTGTTGTTTGCCAACTCCAACTTGACATCAGCAGCTGTCAACAGTCTGTTCCAGTCCGTCTTTTATCATCAACCTCCAGCGACAGTTTGTGTATGTTGTTATGTGTGTGTGTGTGTGTGTGAATGTGTTCGTGACTGTGTCCGCACTAAAACGTGCTCAGTCGCCGGAATGCAAGACCACAAAAATGTTGGAGATTATCGCTTAGATACACCCTGCCGTGCCTTCCATATAAAGGAAATGTGAGGCATGTCTTTTATTTCGAGATGAAACTCAGAAATCTGAAATTAGCCCCGTTTTTAATGATGTTAAAGTCGTAGTGCAAAGTTTTCCCAAATGTTGCCCTACATAATATGATTTTGTTTTGTTCCATCTGTTTGAGTCAGCGTATTTTTAGACATGGGCAAAGCATTTATACCCAGCTGGTATTCTCGGCGCGGCAGGAAGAATGAATAAAAGTTAGCACCAGCTTCAGTGGTAGGAGACAGTGGTTGGGACTTTTCTGAGGTTGGGGGGAGGGGTGGAAGGGGGAAGGACCGAGGGAGGTGTGCGGGTGGGGTGGGGGGAGGGGGGCCAGGATATGGAGGTTATAACCTGTTAGTTAAAACATATTAGCTGTAAAGAATTATGAACATATCGCAGGTATACCCTCATGAAGTTTTCCTAGATCCCCCCCCCCCCAAACTCTCTCTCTCTCTCTCTGTACTGTTATCCATTAATCAGTCCACCCATCCATCCCTATGTCTGCCTGTCTTTCTGTCTGTCTGATTGTCTGTGTGTCTGTTGCCTGTCTGTCTGCCTATCTGTCTATAATACTATCTAACGATTTACTTGCATAGACATCTATAGACCTCTCTCTCTCTCTGTGTGTGTGTGTGTGTGTGTATGTGTGTGTGTGTGTGTGTTTCTCTTTCTCTCCCCCACCTCTTTCTCCCTCTCTGTATTCTCCGAATTAGTTTAGTTGCCCGTGAGCAACTTATTTCTGTGATTTGAACTCATTATGGAATTCCACAAAACTTCCTAAGTACGTCTAATGATTATGGCTGCCGATATTATCTACATCTGGAGGACCCACTCAGTTCCAGAGGATTTGTACCTTTGGTTCTAACACTTTCACCGTGTAGGGATAACCTGAGTCTCGCCGCCCGGCCGACTCTCCCTGTGTTGTTAAGGCTTGGTAGAGAGCCGGTGCCGAGACTGTTGTGAGTATATATGTGTGTGTGCGCGCACGCCCGTGTGTGTGCATGAGTGTGTGTGTTTTCCCGTGTGTGAGTGTGTTTGCCCAGTGTGTTAGTGTGTGTGCGTATGAGTGCGATGCTCCCTGTGGCTCATAATTTCCCCAGGCGGGTGGGGCTCGACTTGGGCTCAGCTGGTGAGTTTTCCCCCGTCCTATGCTGCACACACTCCGGCATCAGCAGCGGTAAAACGATAGGAACATTAGCGGGCGCCAAATGCCTCAGTTAATACCCTAACAGTAGGAAACGTTCGGCTAGCAATTGTTTTGGGATAGCAATCGTTTTCTTCTGGACGTTTACGAGTTGTATGGAGTTCTGCGCGGAATCTCTAGAATTGTGAACATCGACATCATAAAGGAAGTTTGACTAGTTTCTACAAGATTGTACTATTTGGAAGGAATTTTGGAGAGCTTTAGGCAGTGGTAATTCGATTGGATGCTATCTGCTTACGAGATTTCAAGGGGGGTAAGGAGATATGTAGTTTTTTTTTTTCAGTTTTAAGCGAACAAAACTGTGCTGTATGTCTGCTACAAGCTAGAACTTCGACAGGTAGATCTAGGTCTCACGGGATTTCATCAGCGTGCTTGGGGATACATAGTCTACTTCAGTTGTAAGATAACAAAACAGCACCGTGTAATAATATACAGGCTCAGTGTTCGAAAGAATTTTGTGGCAAAGATACCTCAACTGGATGCTGTCTGTTCATATGATTCCATTAGGAGGTGTGTATATTACAGAATGATGTATTAGCGAGCACAACAGAAGGCATGTTTTCTTGTTTTATACAGTTCTACAGAAGGGACGAATTCGTGACAATGGTAATTCTGCTAGATTGTTCACGAGATTTTACCCGGAAATGCATTTAATTTATAAGGTAACGAAATAGTTTGATGTGTTGTATACACGTTGGATGTAAAGAAGGAGTTTGTGACATAGCAGTTCGCCCGAGTGTTGAAGGAGAAATTAGCAGTGGTTAACGAGATACTTGAGTTTGAAACTAATGTCTGAATTGAGGCCCATTAAAATTTGTCGGTATAGTTTGTCACCATTGATCGAAGTGTGGGGATCATAATGAGGATGGTCCGGGAGCTTTCCTTTCTATTTACGATTATCTTCAAATCAATGATTGTTTACTCCAGTCTTATCGTTTGTTTTTAGTGAAGATATAACGCCATGCTCAGACTTTCCATATTGTCAGAGGACAGTGTGAGATGTATCCAGGAGAGTGTAACCGTCACGTTTTTCAGATACTCTGTAAAGTGTATGATTGACATAATGACTAAGATACAGATATGACGAAAGTGAGATATTCCACCCGTTTAACTTTCATCTTACCCTAATTGCATAAACCGCTCCCAGAATCTGTCGTTAACTTGGTTAGGAATAATGTCTTAATTACTTGCCCTTCTTCATGACTTTCGTATTTAATTGTGAGAACAGTAAATCTTCCGTGATAGGAACTTTCTTTTCTAAAGATTGTGTGCTGCCCATGTGGATGTTTATATTTATGACTAAACAGAGAGCGCCTTTTATTGGTTTCTCCTTGAATGGTGTCATCCGATTTGTACCATACGTTCATAAGAATGGCTTTTTTTCTCCTGACACAAACTGAAATGATCACAGTTTGAGGCTTATATTTATAATTATTTCAACACTGTCAGTATGGAGAGAAGTGTTCGTTCATTTTATCGATGGTTCAGCCCCCTGGTCTTTGGTTTTTTACAGTCATTGGCCAATAACTTAAGCAACGACATAGATACAGTACAGATTAAAAAAAAAAAAAAAATCAAATTTCTCTGAGTGATTTATAGTAGTTGTTGTCGACCGACGTTCATCAATTCCAGGTGTGGAAGTTCAAGTATTTAGGCCAGGGTGAAGCTGATGACAAGCGGGAAAGAAATTAGCAAAATATACCCCAAAAAACATGCCATAACATCAGCAGCCTACATTGGGCGGGTGTGGACCTGATGTAGCGTAGCTGGTGTATCCTCTGAGGTCAGGCCAGGTGAGCGCGCCAGAACTGGGTCGGTTATCTTCTCACGTTCTCAGAGCCTAACCTTTGCTAGGCAGGAACTGCCTGCCCGGTATCTAATGGCACCACACTTGTAATACACTTTGATAAAACAACCTTTGCCTCCACAATCTTATCTCCCCGCCTACTCCAATAGGCTGTAGCTTTCCACAGTTGAAACGACCGTCTACTACATCACTTCTATTCTTTATGATCATTGTTATTTGTTCTCTATGTCTTTGCAGAGAGTCCGCAAAACTAATCGGCCATTTTCTTTCTCGATACAGATGTTTTCTAGGAAAACACCTTTGGTGCAAGTACGTTTAGACTTTAGTTTATCTTCTCCGCCTATCTGGTCCAGACCACTGTGTTTGTTTGTCTTATTGGCAACTGGAGCTGAGCGGGCAAGTATTTGTTGGATACACTGTGGATATCTAAGGATTTTGGGGAGAAAGGTTAGATCTGAGATACATGTACTTTCTGTAGCAAGCCGCTGTCGACGAGAGATCATGTTTGAACTTCTTCTTCTTTTATATATTAATATAGTAATATATATTATATGTATGTATATGTGGAGAGAGATGTTAGGTAACTGATGATGGTCTTATGTGAGCAACATTTTTGTAACAAAACTGTTTACACACTCTTCAGAACGTTTGTTTTGGTGATGTCCAGGAAGAAGAAGAAGAAATGAGTCATACAAGTGCCTGTTGGATGCCTTTTAAAAAAAGGCCAACATATGGAGACGGTCTTCGTTTTAAAATGTGAACATATCATTTTGCCATTATTTTGCATTAATAACTTTCCGTTGTTGTTGTTGTTTGTTGTTGTTGTTGTTGTTGTTTTGCTTTACTCAGACCATACACTTATCACAGTTATTTTTGTCCAAGTGTTGTTGTCATCGCATCCTCAGGTGGTAGATTTTTTGGGAGAGGTTGCTCTTTGATTTTCTTTTCTTTTGCTATCTCCTTTCTCTTCGTGGCAATAGAAGATAAGTTATATCCTAATGTCCGGACGGATGAACATGTTAAGGGCATCATACATTTGTATCAAAAATGAATATCAATGTATTATCCCAGAGCACAGTTGCTTCTTGGTTCCTTTTTATTTATGGCACTCTTTTTTTTTTTTTTTTGCGTTTTTGGGAATAATTTTCGATTTTTGGGTCGTAGCCATGAGATATAATAATATATTCATAGCCTTGAAGAGAGTAGGAAAATCTTTGGCGGCAAAAAAGCTTTGCAATGAATTATTAATGCGCTCGTCCCATCTCCTCTTGTTAGAGCCGCTGTGGGAGGAACCGTGTTGCTAGTCAGAAGGCATTAGAGTATAGGAGAGCGGTGAGAATGCGGTTCTTAGTACACTGACAGTTTGGAGTCGAGACTGAGTTTGCTTCTTAACGCTATGAGAATTGAGGATTGGGGGGTGGGGGCGGGGGGGGGGAGGAGACAGTGAAAGAAACTGTAATGAATGCTGTGCATTCCTAGAACAAACATACAGACGTGAATAAAGTGAGGGAGGGAGGGACGGAGGGATGGTGGAGCGGATGGAGAGAATGGGACTGCTCAAGAGGGTTTGAAAGAGACTGTTGGATGGATGGATGGATGGACGGACGGACAGACTGACCAACCGATGGCTGGCAGATGGACGGGCGGATGGTGCTGCAAAGACTACTTTCATCGTTTTTTTCTCTATAACAAGCCACTATAAGACACGCGGTCTTACCGCGAGATTCATTATAGGCTACATGTAGGCTACATCCAAGCTAATCAGAGTGCGATGCTGCTCAAGTGTTTTCTGTCCTAATTGTGTCACCCCATCCCTCTCAAGTGGTCAGTATCCGAGAGCGGCTCTGTAACTTGGCCAGTGAGAGCCAAACCAGGGACGAGAGATGAGAGGACAAGTTGGAGAGAGACGGAATCAGCTCCTTGAAGGCGCTACTTTGTGAAGTGGTCACTTTCTTGTATGCTAGCTCAGAACTTGTTCACTGCTGGGATCTGCAAAAATGTGTATGTTAGTTGTGTGTGAGTGTACAAATGTGAAGCTGTGTTGATGTGAATATGTCGACTAGTTTGTAGCACAAGTATATAAAAAAATGTAGGCCTTGCGTAGATGAGTGTCTGTGTGAACATAGCGGAGTATTAGTGTGAAAATGAGACTCGTTGTTGATGCGACTTTGTGTGTTGGTTTATAATATACCACAAGTATGTAGGTTCGTGAGTGTATGCGCACATGTGAATCTGTGTTCATATGAATTTGAGTGTTGGCCTGTACGTCTGTCTGCTTCTTGTCATGTTGACTAGGAGGTCTGATGGTGCGATTGCATTGTATGTGTGTAAGTAGTTACAGTTTTGTATGGCCGGCTGCCCCTGTTTTATTAAGCCATGTGGCCATACATCAGCTGAGAAGCCTGCAGTTTGTACATGTACGTGCGTATGTATGTAGGTGTCCATACTGTGGTTATTATTATGTCACTGTGGGTGTTTAAGTCTCAATTTCGAGTATTATTTTTAAGATATCCGACGCACAAATTTCACATTCCGAATCAATGTCTCTTTTGCGCATTCCCGGTTTTTGCGTGTTGAAGAAGAAGAGGAAAACAAAGATAAGTTTTAGAAGACAATATTGTGGACAATAAGAGATGGTGTAGAGTGGCATAAAGAGACAAGTATTTTGTATCTTACTTCCATTAACTGAACTGTGGTATTTTAGAATAGTGCTGATTTATCTATTGCTATCAGTTTTGCAATCGATTTTATAAGTTTTTCTTCCGGCTTCAGGCAGCATGCAGACTTAAGTTGTTCGTCAGTGTTAGCCCTAACGCACATTGACAGAATGCTTTGTTGATGAAAACTTGTATCTGAGCCTCTGAGATTTATGGTTTTCTGATTTCTGTTATAACATTTAGAGAATAAAATGCAATATCTGCTCCCAAAAAATGTAATAACTTGTCTTTTCATATCGTAATTATAAGGTTATATTCAAATATGGAGGATGAAAAATAAATGTGTTATGTCAGAGTAAGTCAGAACTTCTTTGTATGCCTTTACCATATAGTAATAATAATAATAATAATAATAATAAAAATGAAAATAATAAAATGAAGTGACGCACTTGATAAGGTCATCTGGGTGCGGTGCGTATTTTGCGTTCCATCTCTCTTATCTGCGCGACCACCTTGTGTATGTACCATCCCCTCTCATTGTGCGGGCTGTCTTCGCAACAGAGTGAGCTATTACGTGTCCGCGGGGCAAGGACGGGCAAGGGTTAGGGACAGGACAGTGAAAATGATGGTACATGTATTATATCTATGACAGTTGTGTGAGGGATGTGAGGATAATGACGATCTCTTAATGATGAACAACGCAATGAATTCCTGAAATGTATTTGGAAATCTGTTCATATGGTACGCGCGGATTTACACAGATCACTATAGTATGCAGATATTAATATTATGTGTGTGTTTTCAAAGCCGGTGTTACAAGACAGTGTGATGGTTTGTTTTGTGGGCGAGATCCTTGTGTTCCATGCAGGGTTAACGGTGAAGCACGACCACCCTCGCCCTCTCCCACTCCTCCTTTCCTCCCCCCCCCCCTCACCATTTTTTTCCCCTTTCTCTCCCAGTCCCTCTCTCTTTCTTTCTGTCTATTTCTTTTTACTCGTCTCATCTGTCTTGTCCATCGGTCCTTTCATTTGCTTGTATTCCCATAGCTGCCTATCCGACTGTCTGCCTTTCTGTCTGTCTCTGTCTACTCTGTCTGTCTCCCTCTCTCACTCACTCTCTCTATCTGCCTGCCCCTCACTCTGTACTGTCCATCAACGCTAACTGCCGTAATGACTTGAGGCTGACGGACACAGTGGATGGATGGTTTGTAGCCCTCTAAGTGCCCGTTTCCTGCAGTGTCCCAACTCTCCAGCGCCTCTCTCCTCTTCTGTGCTTCCCTCCTCCTTCCCCCCTGTCTTTCTCTCCCTGTCCACCCTGATGACCTCTCCCTGTGAGTGCTGTGTGAGTTTGAAACGGGGGGCTGATTGGAGCCTTGCCATTTTAGCTTGTGTTGTGTCCGCCAGCGCTGAGATCTTTTGTTTTTACTCACCACGAGCCGGCTCGGGCAGGCCTCATTAGAGGTGTTAGATACAGAGTGGAGGACCATGGCAGGCCAGGAAGGAAGCGCCCGCTCCTTTTGTTTTAAGCCAGAGACACAATAGTGTATCCAATCTTGGATGTAGATGTAATAACAATATAAGTGCACTGCTGAGGATGCCTGTTGCAGGCGCGTATTCAGAACAGTGGCTTGTGAATGTAAAGTTAACGTGATTCTTGAGCCTCTTCAGTCACCATTTTGCACCAGCGGACGGAAACATCAATCCAGCTTTTAGAGACCACATGTATCTGCCCAGTCTTGGATGTAGCAGGCTAGGCTGTGTTCCTGTGAGGATGCCTGTCATAGAGACACGATCAGTAAATCTTTTTTGTGAAATGTATAGGCGTAGTGGAGTTCTTGTCCCTAGTGTTTATTATTAATAACTTGCGATGCTCATTACACCAGGTACGTTTCGCTAGTTAGAGGAAACAATGTATAGTTAACCCGGAGTGCAGCAATCTGTGTGTTTCTAAGGACGAATATATAAAAGATTAACGTGATTCTTGAACTTCGCTGGTCTGTCGTTTCGCCAGAATTGGCCGTGCTGCTAGTGAGATGTGGAACCCTGTTGTTCTGCAGGACGACCGATGGTAGATTGTAGGATGTAATAGTTGGATGGCTGGAAATGCTGTGACATTTAGATCCACCGGGCCATTCTGACCTTTACTTTGCTTATGATAGGGCCATTGATAATGTTCACTTCAGTCAGAAGTATGACTTAGGTGACTTTACATTGTAACTCTTCATGGAGTTATCTAAAAGGTTTTCCAAAAAAAGTAGCAGTTACCCTCCTGGCTGAGGTAGTTGTTGTTGTTAAGTGAACACAGAGCACAGTATTGAAAAACACAGTTTACGGCAGAGCTGAGGCTTTAAAAAAAAAAGAATAATTGCTAATGTTTTTTTTTTTTTTTTCTTTCCGTTTTCTTCTTTCTCTTCTTTTCCCCAAGAGGAAACTGTGACGCAAGCTGAACCTGGAAGATGCCCTTTAAATAAGTGGATCAGAATTTCTAAATTCAGGAATTTAAGAATCACAACATATTTGGATGTGTTGTATGTAAGAATGTTAAAATTATAGGAGGAAACAGCTAGTGCAAAAGCTAGTCATGAAAAAAGCGTATTCAAGTTGTAGTGAAGCAGTATTCTTGTGTAAATTTGCCACAGTCGCACTGCTAACTAATGCTACTTTTTCTGTCAGTGTGACTGTGTGTTCACGCACGGATGTCCCGCTTAGAACATAGGTCAACGCAATCAAACCAGAGAGCGTTTTTTACTGTCCTCATGATATCTCATATACAGTAGAGCTTTGTTAGCTTATGCCATTGATGTTCCACAAGCGTCCCACAATGTTCTTTGTTGGGTCAAATCTACCTCTCTAATATGGTGTGTGGTGAGTTGGTTCCCATGGAATCTGTTTCCTCTTAGAGCATGACAGTGTGGAGAGCTGGTGACACACACACACAGTCACTGATCGTGTGGGACTGTGGCTATTTGTTGTATGGGATCCCTCTACTGCTATGGTTGTTTTCGTATATGCGGATAGTTGAAGCAGTTTATATTCTGCACTGATGCCAGTCTGCTTAGATCGACTGTCCTGTCCTACCTCTGCAGTGCTTTTCGTGTTTCAAAGTGCCGATGTTTAATTAGTGAGCAGTATAATGAGGTTAAGGGCAGTTTGAACAGTAACTGTGCAATCGCAACAAATTCACCATTCTGTGTATGGATTGAATATATAGGCTAGCTAGTTCAGGCTGATGTTCCCCAACTGATGCTACCCACAGATCTTCTTTATTTGAACTAGTGGAGTCGGCCCGGCGGTCAGAAAATAGGATGGTTTTCATCAGGCCATGTGTTTCTCTTCACAGCCTTAGTCCAGGTGAAGTTTGCCATGTTTATGAAGATTAGTACGGCAGTCTATGGGATTGACTGCTGTGTTGGGCTGTCCATCATCTCCATGGACTGATTTGATGTATATCCATCTAATTCTTTGAAGCTGAAGAGATTTATTCACGAATCTTGACATCAACCTTGAATATTTTTGGGTTTTATGTCGAGGATCGAAATGACGCAGAATCTAGTCTCTTTTGGCATAAGCTATGATCCTCCTCTGTTGTATTTAGGTGATAGGGGTGGGGGAGGGGGAGGGAAGAAGGACAAGCGCCAAAGCAGATAAGACTATTACATAGTAATAAACAGCTCGGCAAGTTGCTGTTTTGTTCCATGCGTTCGTCAGTTATATGATAAGTTGGAACCTTGGAAATACATGCAGACCATTTTCTTGTGGCGAGACCTCAGAGCTGAAAACTTGTTTCCTCTCTCCTCAAAATTAAGCTCGGTGGCGCTCAGCGTCTTCTGTCATATCAGGGTAGTTTGACTGTGTTAATGACGTCGCTCACAACCTGGGATTGTCAGCCACCATCATACATCAGGTCAAGCTATCTAATTTATCTGTCTGTTTTGTACATCCCTTTCGGTGTCCGTGCTCCATTTCTGTCGGTATTAGCCAGCTGGGGAATGGCGACATCAGACAGGCAGGCCAAATCCCTGCTAAATTGGCTGAGTCTTTTACAGAGAATTGTCTGTCCTCTCTCATTTAACCAGTGAAAGGGAACTGAGACATACGCCGGTTTTTTTTGGGGGGTGGGGGCATCTGAGAGCGTCTGAGATGTTCTAAGTAGGCTGCGATGTTTGTCCCGTATTTAGAGGTTGTTAGAAAAGGGATTTAAGACGACATTATGGTTGAGCTTGTTGCATGTATGGAAGTTTTTACTCAATGTATTAATGAAGAATCTTTAGTGATCTTGCATTATTGTTGTACACTTGAAGTTTTCCTGCTGTATATAACTGTCAAGATTGAGCAATACCGCAATACCAATAGACTCGTGATAATATATGTAAATGAATGTATTTCTGAGCCACTCGCCTCTTATCGCCGTCAGAAGACAGTATCTCCCCACGACACAAACTGGCACAAGCGGTTGGTGAAAGAAGGATAAAAAGAAGAAGAAGAAAAAAGAAGTATTTCAACGATCTGTTGGCAGTCCTTGTATTTGAAACCATAATTACCAGGATATAAACATTGT
The DNA here is from genome assembly GCA_038406235.1 of Peronia verruculata. Taxonomy (NCBI): domain Eukaryota; kingdom Metazoa; phylum Mollusca; class Gastropoda; order Systellommatophora; family Onchidiidae; genus Peronia; species Peronia verruculata. The sequence continues at coordinate 12,450 of JBCAUA010814276.1, forward strand.
GTTATAAGATACGTGCCATACAATTTGTAAGCTGGAATGTCTTTGACAGTGTATGGGCTGACATGTCTATGTTGTTTGCCAGTAATTGCTGGGAGAAAACCTCTTTGATATTGAAAGGTTATAAAGAATGTGTTGAGGTCCAGCGCTGGGTGGCTAGGAAAGTTGGCATTCTGACAGATCATAAAGAATTTGAGGAGGTCCAGCGTTGGGTGGCTAGGAAAGTTGGCAATCTGAATTCTACGGATAACTGAGATACCACTCATAACCCTGTGACGTAGACTGTAACTGTAGCGCTGATACAGAGGTGGAGTAGCGTCAAATGTGGCAGTCACGCACAGACAAAATGAAGAAGAGAGGATTCTCTTATCGAAGCACTATACTGCTGGATTTTATTATCATTGTGTTTCTGAAAATGCCTCTCAAAAGGAATCTAAATTCTCTGAAAAATGTTGCAGTGTCACACTTTCCAATAACTCTGTAAGATCAGAAAAGTCAGTCAGTGTCTGTAAATGTCCGCCAGAGTTTTATTGATGATGACGATGATGTTGAATAATTGGGTCTATGACATTGAGTGGATCCACCGTTTGGCATTAGGAATATGGCATGAAAAATGAGGACATTATGTGATAACAATGTTTCCCAGCTGTTCCCTCATCCTGCATAACACATGTCCCTACGGAATGATCAGACAGCGTGTTCGTCATTATTAATATACGCCCACTTTTATTCACACACTGCTGATGCAGTTTTAAGAATAGAAGACAGAGAAAGGAAAAAACAGAGGCACACAGACAGAGATACGGAAAAGCGGGAGAACTGACAGGAAGGTGTAAAGAGCCGGTTGTACGTGTAGATGCAAAATTGTATATTGGTGTGTGTATATTTACGTGTGTAGAAAGTAGAATATAATTATATTATTTGCAGTTAGTTGTAAAACTGTCAAGGCTTGCGTGCTCTTCAAGGGTGTTGCCTTTGTTCTCGGAATGCTCAAAAGTTGAGACGTAACCTAAGCGAACATGGAGTGCAAACCGTATTTTCCCACTGAGTTTGAGAAACTCGAGTACGTCATCACCACTTAGGATGTGCTTGTCTAGATCACCAGCTATACTGTGCAAGGACAAACAGCCTTGTTCCCTGAAAACTTTGGGAAACAATCGAGATGTTAGGTTTGCCCTCTCTTCTTTTGATTAACACAGCAAGTAAAATGTAGCTTACAGAGAAGGAAGTGATAGATTAGATGGTTGTCGTATTTCGTGATGTGAAGTGCTGTATTTGCATCGCTGAAGACATAATTAACCTTATATAAGTGCCAAACCTTTGTCCCAGACAATTTCAGTTTTCTCTCTTTGGAAATAGATTTATTGATTGGTCAATCATAGAAGTTGGATGGCACAGTTGTCCACATGACCTCTGTTGCCACTAGGCACACCTTATGATATTTAGATTTTAAAGATTTTTCCAGAACGTCTTGATTTTCCTTACCGGCGGTTATAGGGTTGAGTTGTGATGTTGAAGGCGTTTTGTCACATTACGTTGACTGCTGTGCTATACTGTTCCGCCTGGAGCTCTGCCTCAACACTGAGGCCCGGACTCGCCCGCAGACTTCTTACGTAAAGGGCGGCTCCGATTTGCTCATGTGATTGTGTGTTTTTGTAGCGTGATGACATTTGTTTACAAGGCTGCTCACCATCAAAATGCCTGGCCGGCACCTTTCTTCGTGGGACATTCCGCGCAATGTTTGTGTGTGTGTATGGGTGGGGAGGGGGGGGGGTGGGAAAGTCATGTGCGATAAGCCTTGTAAGGGACTGAGTTTCTGTTCATGTCGCTCTCCTCCTGATCTAAGCATGTTTTCAGCACTCCTGTGTCGGTATTACTTAGGACATTGTTTTATGCAGGCTGTTTTTCTTATCACTTTGAATTCTGCAAACGCATTAAGTGTACAGATATCTCGGGAAGCGTCGTTACAATGTTGGCACAACGCGAGTCAGTTAGTCTTCAAGTACTGTTATCAAATACATTGTATCTCAGAATGAAGATTTAATGCTGATGTTGATTCAGGAGCAGATAATTTTATCTACTGGATTATAGGCTTAGTGGTTTTTGTATTGTTTGTGTGTGTGTGTGTGGGGGGGGGGGGGGGGGGGGGGGGGGGGGGGGGGGGGGGGGGGGGGGGGGGGGGGGGGGGGG
>JBCAUA010814387.1:0-29255 GCA_038406235.1 Peronia verruculata
AAGCGAAACGTCATAAGTGATTTACTTCCGTGTTTGAAATGTAAACAATAGACAGTGGGGCGGACGCGGAAGCGAAATGTCATAAGTCAACGATCTAAAGTTAATTTATTTCTTGTGCATTGCCTTACAATCTAATCTATGGAAAATATTCTTATAAATGCATCTACTACATATGAACATTCACTTTCATTTATATCTTCTATGTGAAGCAAACGGAACCTTGGAGATTGACTGTCCTTAAACAGTGAAAGTTTTTGAAAACAGCGAGTCTACTAAAGGAAATGTAATCTCTGAGGAGCTTGACATGATTTTTTAAAACTGCAACCTGTTTCATAACAATAAGCGCAACAAGTTCGCCACATGACACCGAGGGGCGTTACAACAGGTCTATATGACAAAAATAGCCTACAGCAATCTGCAGTTTAGCCTGCATCACATCTGAGTGGACTTTCACACTTGTTTCAACTGCGAAAATGGCTCTTTGTAAAAATAATTTCACAAGTCGTAATATACAGCAGATCTAGTCAGATCATTTTATTCCTTCTCTGACTTCAAATTTCACTCTGAATTTACCTGATAATAAAATACCAGTTATTAAATTACGCTAACTTGCACTACCATGGTTCAATGATCCCGACCTCTCGCCCAGCCCAGAAGTACAAATGGCACATATCGACTACATGTTGGCGTTAGGGAGGACCATCACCCACTCATCGGACTTACATGTTAGTGTTAGGGTAGACTTGCGCTGATCGAGGGTCTTATACATGTTAGCATTAGGGAGAACCATCACCTGCTCGTCAGACCTAGAAGTTAGCGTTAGGGTGGACTTGCGCTAGTCGAGGGTCCCAGCAGGTTAAGCCAACAGGGTGGTTCTATTATTTGGTATACTGAATACATCTTAATAGCATAAGTGACTAAACGCAATCATCGCACTATTGATATGTGCCATTTGTACATCCAAGCTGCGCTCCGGGCTGCACGAGAGGTCGGGACCACTAAACCGCAGTAGTGCCTCCCAGGGAGACATCTGTTCACATTCTCTCTCTTTGCTCCTGTCTTCTGTCCCGCTCTCTGTCCTCTCTTCTTCTTGATGTGTAAGCGTATTTTGCTGTGTTTGACACAATACAGCCATAATCGTGCTGATGTGTTGTTAAACCCTAACACAATAACACTAACTTGCCGGTAGAAGAGAACATCTTTTGAAAAAAAAAAAAATTTGACTGAAATGTTGATTAAAACTGCAATTACATTTTCACACATGTAATTTCGTAGAAGAACGTCGGCATAAACTACAGAAAGCATTAATATAACGTTAAGTCTTCGCCAAACTAATTCATAACTTCTCTAACGGCAACGACAAAGTAGCTCACCATAGAGGCTGCCATTTTGTCTCAGCTGTTCACTACAGCCAATGAAAATGGTCTTAAATAGCAGCTCTTTTATGAAAAAGAATCCAAACTTAACTACTCACCGAATGTTTGATCACGTGATATTATTGACAACTGTCTAATTTTCTAATGTAACCGAATTTGCTCTGAGTTTGAAGTCTCTGTTCATAATGCCTGCACTTTCCAGTCATGAAACTTCATCAACGTCAGCCAAAAACACACAAAATGGTGCTGTATGACAGTCAAAAAGCGATAAAGTAAAGCACAGGGAAATTAGAGCATGTGATATGCAATTTTTGCAGGTTATAGTTTAGGATGGGCCTTAAGTTAGAGCGATCCTTGAAATGTGCACTCCTTTGTGGGGCCGAGAAAAGTCGAAATTTATATATTATACATGGGATTTTGTAAAGTTACTTCATTATGTGATGAATTTTTGGAGAAAGAATGTGTAGGCCTAGAACCTATATATTTTAAATTCCTTAAATTCTTTGTTCGTTTGTTTTTGTTATTGTGATTTTCATTGTTATTTCATGCCAAACAATATTGAACTATATTGTTCTTTCTATTCCTAACTTAATGATGTCTTTGAATAATCATCGGATTGTCAACATTTAATTTGGCTGGGTAGAAGATACCTGTGCTGTAACAATATCAGGTAGACCTTTTGTAATGTCCATACGCAAAAAGAGAACAAACCTCATAGCCGTCTTCCTCTTATTCTTTCCGTGCTCCCACCCTTGAAAATTATTGGATTCTGCCTTCACTTATAGAAATTCAGATGGAAGAGATTCAGCTATAATATAACTGCAAAGAATTAATTAAACGGACTCAGAACTTCTGTTTTAACACAGGGGTTTGTCTGCGTACAGAATTTGAACGTTGCCTTAATAGCGCGGTATATAGACTTACTAATTTGTTCTCCACTTTACCGTGCTATGAAACAAGATCAACAATTGACCACACCGAAGAAGCGAGGACGAAGTGGAGAGACGGGTGGTTGGATCGTCAGAAAGCATAGATCTACATGAAAAGCGAATGCCGAAAAAGGCTGGTCCAGCGTAAGCTGTTTCACATAAATATCAGTTATGATTTTAATTGTATAAAAGTAGCCTTAGCACTCGCATAAATTGTCCAGGAATTAAAGCTGTACACGGCTACGAATAAAAATGCAACTAGACTTTTTTTTAGAGATCTAGATCTAGTTTAACACAAATAAAATGTGACTCTAAATCTAGATTTAGTCCTACCAATCTACATTAGACAGATCTTCATCGAATTAAGATTTTGTTTTATCATGCATGTAATTTTGTCAAACAAAGCAAGATTCATTTACATAGTTCATCCAAAACAAACTCAGAAATATTCCAATAAATTTCATGCATCTTAACCTAATCGTTTACTCTCAGTTGACCAGAATATATGTAAATAACTAGACTTTGGTCTAGATCTCGATCTAGAGTCCAGATCAGTCTGGATAAAAGGAAGACTGGAAGTACACCAGCACAAATGCTTTTAGCTGAAATAAAGTTTAGTGAAAAAGTCTAGAAATGACCCAAACAAAAAATGTTTGTAAGCAGCATTTCTTCTATGAATGTGATGTTAACCCAAGAACTGCGAACCATGTATTTATACGACAGGTGAAGCAAATCCCCGCATGCGGTGCCCATGTTTATTCGTGGGGGTTCCTTGTCGCGTTGTGATATTTCTCAGCCCCAGTTTTGTCAAATTATCACCATAAAAAGACAATAAGTATGCACAGCTCAATAGATACTCCTTCACAAAGTAAAGGAAACTGGGGACACAGTGGCTCAATGAGTATGGCGTCTGCTCATGGAGCGGCGGGGATCGACTCGTGGGTTCTGCATCGGGGCATGACAGGACATGAAGATCGAAAACCCGCATTTTTTTCAGTGACTCAACGGTCCCTAGCTTCCTGTGGGTAGGGAAGCTCGATGTCTAGCCTTCTCGGATAAGGGCAAATCTATTTCGGAGGTCCCGTGTGTACATTACACATGTTAAAGAACCCTTGGCAGTTCAAAATCGATGGAAGAGTAGGCTTGAGTACTGCTGTCGGGGCAATATTTCCAAATTCCAAATTTGTACCCACAAAAATTCTTAGCAAAAATTGTCTACTTCTAAAAGCTGAGATAATCCTATCTCTTAGGATTGAAAGGCTTAGGAAAAACAACACAGTAAAGGAAACTTTACCTAATAGAACAGTGAGAAATTCCATGCACAAAGATGAAATCCTCTTGAACGGAATAGAAGAACACAAATCAAAGGCCACACGGCCCACTCAAGTCTTCTCAAGTGGTCCAAAACTACAATCAAAAGAAACTATATGATAATGCAAGAGAGTATCAAATACATGCAGTCTCTCTGTTTATACCATATTGAGTAATAACGCTGACCACTTGACACACTCAACAAGTTTCGCATTGACCAGCGATCAAGCTGTTGAGAGTACAAGTTAGCTATAATTGCTATGAATGAAAGCTAAAGTAGCCTATGTTTCTATTAGTTTATATATATCAGATAGCTCACTTGTGCTCTCACTATGCAATCATTAGATCACTTGTATAGATTTCTTTGTAGTCACTGCTGCCCTGTCAATGTCAGCCGGTCTGATCTAATAGAAACATTTAAGTCCACATGGTAACAGAGATGATAGCTTGCAGTTTACACTGAGATTCTATAATGTAAACGTAAATACACCCCTGTGTGAATTGGTTTCGTCCATGTAGTTACATCAGGTTATGAGCAAGCCTGTAATGGGAGTGGTCTGTGGGACGAGGGGTGATGAAATTGGCATCCATATGAAATTCACAGGTCTTTGTAAATATAATCCCCGCTCGTACCTTTGGCTCATTTCAAATATTATTACATGTGAAAAAAGGGTGGAGTTAGGGGAGGGATTAGAGAAAGACATCGTGTCACTCCAAAGCCAATGCGGAGTCTCCATAGTCCGAACAAACACCCTGAGGCTAAGTACTAGTGCGGAGATCCAGATTGACAAGCGCAGCAAGGTGCGCTGCAGGGCATTGTACCCCTTAGGCTGGGTCGCAGTTCTAGAGTTAATGGGTTCATAGTACTATGTCAATAGATTTATATCAGTCCTGTGCAAAGCATCAACAATAAAATCAGTCACGCTCATTTCATCCACTGCTATCCCCAACCCATGCTTAATCCTGCCTTCTGTGAGCAAGCTAACAGGCACCATGCTCTACTTTTCCATATGCAATTAGAGACATCGACTGTGGTTCATTATATCATATCAAGAAACAGATTATAGATGTACACCTGATTTAACTCTTGATATCTACCAGCTTGATGTGTATCAAAAACTTTGGCATATTGGTAAGAACTTATAGGATGAAACATATAGGTTTGAAATATAGGATGAAATGCTGAAGAAAGGCGGAGTTAGTAGTGAGATTCTTCTGGAAGCACCATGTATGTTTTTCCCCAGACAAGATGCCAAATTTTGGACAAATCTCACAGTATGGGTAGCAGTGCAAATATTAATATATATTTTAAATATAATGAATGGTTAATTTTACAAATGGAAACGGTAACTATTAGTATTGTTAATGATCAGTTGCTCCATTATACAGTTATTTTCACATGATAGACTGATGGAAATAATTCTTACAATGAAGTACCTCTGGATTTTAATAATAAACAAAAATCAGTACATTTTCTTAGGTTTGTTTGAATTAATTAGTTCATGTCAATTAGTGAAACACATGTTAGTAAGATGAAAAATGATTATTGTACAAATTGTGTCCAGCAAAGATTGGTGACTGAATGAGTCTGTAATGCTGTTTCTTGGGAAATACCTTGCTTTGATATGTGTAACCATCTCCCCCTCGCAAATCTAGTTTATATTTGAGATATTAATGTCATGTCTCATTTTCTGCTTTGTATGTTTGGATTTAGTTTGCCATGGTCCGTCAAGTAGCCTTAGTGCCAGCAGGTTGCCAGCCATGGAACCCAGATGTGGTTACATCCTATGGAGATAGATTTGCCTATGCAGCAACAATGGCCATCTACATTTATGAGGTAAAATGTCAAGTACACACTTGTGATAATGGCAGTCCACTGCATCCATTCAGGAAATTTGTTCTTGAGGAGTAGACAAATCTGATGTCCTGTCTTCTCATGTATAATGGCAGAAAAAAGTCTGTATATGTGTTATGCACATTGAGGAATTCTTGGTGAAGTGGCAGTTTAAACTAGCTATCAATTTTTATCATAATTATGGGGTCAGTAATTTTCATGCTGTACAATGACAATGAAATTTATAAAGCCAGAATTTTATTTTGGTCAAAGGAAATTAATGTTCATAATCTTGGTGAAGTGCATATGTAAAGGTCAGAGATTGAGCAGCTTTATACTAATACATTGATCAGCTTTATACTAATAACTATTCAACGTTTGCCTTTGCTCTGTTAATCAGATATTACTTCTCTCCATAACAGGGGTGCGGGTCCTGAAAATGAGGTTTTGGGACTAACATATCAAAATTTACTTTTGCTGTTTTTAGACACTTTGACCTCTTCTGATACCAAGGAAAAAAAAAAAACAGATGTGACCAGAAATTATGCAATGTGAAATGGACCACTGAGAGACTGTATATAATGGTTATGAAAAGTCCAGTGCAATTTTCTCAATATGTATGTTTTCTTCACTTTTTTCCCTAAGGCTTTTTTATTTCTGAGCCTATTGACTTGACTTTCTGAATATTCTCCATAGCAGTATATTAGCATATAATAACATGCATCCCTTTTTCTGAATTTTATTTTATGTTTTTGAAGGATATCTGGTAGAAAATTGAGAAAACTTTACATCTGTCAATATATATGTTTCAGAAATTTATTACAGACATTGTATGACATATAAACAAAACTCAAATGCTAATTGTCTTTTACATATGGAGGTATCTTATTCATATGCAAAATTTCAATGACTGCATTCAGTACTCCAGGAGCCTAAGGCTTTTGAAAACAGCTAATTTTCAAAAGATAACAGCCAACATGGTGGTGCTTTCATGGCAACTGAATGCAAAAGAAAAACTTTTCCACTTTTTCTCTAATATGGACATTCTGAATTTGACCCCCCCCCCCCCCCCCTTGAACTGATACCGAAGAAATAAAAGGAAAATCCCAAGAAATAGTTTCTGCATATGATTATGAAGCATATTTAAACTAACTGAATTCAATATCCACAGGTGGACCAGAGGCACAATGAGTACCGTTTGTTGTCTATCATGTCCGAACACAAGAAGACAATCTGTTCCATTTGCTTTTGTCCTGAGAATCCAAACCTCCTGGCCAGCACTAGTATTGATGGCACAGTTTTTATATGGGATGTGATAAAACAGACAGGTATTGTAAGGTAAGCAGCGAGGTGATTTGCCTTTCAGAAGTTCAAAGAAAGGAATTCAGGAAGTTATTCTTTAAAAAAAGTTAATAATAACAAATAATTTGATTGCTGCATTTATATGCACCAAAAACCACATTAAAAAAAAAAAGAAAAAAGAGGAAAGTATGATACGTTGATTAAAACTTACTTTTAAAAGTCTCTAAAATTGAAGTGGTATGGCCATGTCACAAGATCAACGGGTCTGGCCAAAACAATCGTACAAGGCACAAACCCTGGCGGAAGAGGATAAGGCAGGAAATGAAGTGGGAAGATAACATCATGGAATGGACTGGACTTGAGCCAAGGATGGCAGAGAGAAGAGAGGAGTGGAGGAGAATTGTCACTTAATCTTCAATGCAACGTGACGAACTGCAGCACCAGTTTAAGAAATCAGTCAATCAGTCAGTCAAGTTTATCAGTCTTTCAAACCAAGCTTGGGAGAGTTTGTTTATTTTGAGGATAGTTTTTTGAGTCAAGATGAATTGTGTATGTGATTCATGTCTCAGGAATGATGAATTGACCATCATAGCTGCATCCAAATATAGTGGAAACCTGATTTAACAAGATTGCTGGGGTCAGCACTGTATTCCTGTTATAACCGACATATGATGAATTAAGAGCATTAATGATGAAACTACTATTGCCTGATCAATGAAGACATTTTTCATGAAAATGATGAATTTGTATACTTTAGCATGCTCCAGGCTAGCTGATAGTTATGAGAAAAATGTGACATATTTTAGAAAAGATTACGATATATGCTAATATTAGTAATATTACTCATGAAAAGTGTAGCAGAATAACTTTTTTGACTATGTGGATATAAACAACATACAACACTTCAACTCCAAAGACCCAAGATAAGGGCATATATTTGTCTGGCCATAAATGAAGTATGAAGCTGTGCCAGTGAAGGGATAGACTCACTTGATGTCTAACTTTCCCCCATCCCTGATCTCAAGATACTGTTGAGATCAACCTGGCTTAAGTCCACTGAAAGGTCAAGGATATTGTATTATCTCACCATCCGTTTCCCTCCGCCTCTGGACAAATCCTATTTTACTTGATCGCTCACATACATTCTCATGGCACTGAGAGGCAATAATTCCAGGAGTGCATGAAATAACAAAAATTATCGAAGTGGTCAAGAGGCATATAAATCTTGCTTGATCCACAGCATTCAGTACTCGAAACTTAGTGTGATATCGACATTTGCCAAATGTCTACAAATGCAACGAAATTTGTTAGTATTTATCACTCTAACTGATCAACTGAACCATCTTGTGAGTGATTGGTAAGATACAGGTTAATCTTCTCTGGCGTTAGGAGCTGTACGTGCAAGTCTTTTCTTTATCCTGTGTTGGCCAACCATCTCGATGTGTTTCATTTATCAGTATGAGTTATGAATGCGCCATCTTCACGAGATAACTGATCGCAGGTTGCTAAAAGGCAAAAAGACCGGAACGGGCCATTCCCCTCTCATTTTCAAGCGAGATGGCTGATCTCATTACATACTAGCCTCCCCCCCCCCCCTTCTCTTGTAAGGCACCTATTGACTAAAGCAGAGATGATATAATAGTGGTCAAGCAATCATATGCTTGGTGTACTTAACCCACTCTTGCACTTCTTGCCGGTTTTGGAGTACTGACATTCATGCAGGCATTACTGTAATGTGAATGCCTATCAGCACAGGTATCCTGTTAGAAACAATTCAACTGTCACATTGTACGAGATGTTTTTTTAATGTCAAAGTGGAGTGGAATTGGGGATTAACAACGCTCCTGTCATAATTTATGTCATGTTGTAAGCAGTCCTGTTATAAATGGCTCCAACTGTATATTATATGTAAAGTATATAAATACATATCTCGGTTATGATCTCCTAAGAGTTTACAAAATACCACCAGTAATGTAAATTAATACATAGAATTATAATAAGTAGTTGCATTGCATAGGTTAGTTCAGTTTTAGCAGTATCCATATTCCAGTATACCATTCATGAAACATGTCAGTTTATTTAAACATAGATTGCGCTACCATAATAGTGAAATATTTCTCAACAGGAGACCAGATCATTGGAGTAAATGAAGATATTTTATTTGACAGTTATACGCACAGGGAGGCAATCCATTGTATTGACTGGTGCCTTAACAAGCGTCAATGCTTAGGGATGATGAACAAACAAGGCCCCCTCTGGCTCTGGTATGTACATGACAATGCTAAGAACCTGTCCTATGTCAAAGACACCACTTTCTCTTCCGATGTCACAATGTATCGCTGGCACCACCAGAAACATTCTTGTGTGGTATTTGGTCATGAGGATGGCACAGTATCTGTGTTGGAGATAGGTAGGTCATTGCTGTCTGCTGTTTTGTTACATATTGTTAAGATCATGGTCTCAATTTCTGAATATATTTGTTTCATTTCAGCCTCCCGCACCAACTTATATATTTGTGTAATTTATGAATGCATTGGATGATATGAGTTGTTTGATAGATATCCCACTGTAAACAACAAGAAAGAGAACAGATTTTACAAAGAGAAGAAAATGATGAAGTAGTAGGTATCTATGTAGAAAATGACAAAGAATAAAAAAAAAAGGGCAGTGAAGCAGAGAAATTTGAAACAGGTTTAATGTTCAAAGGATCAGTATATTCTGTGAAAAGGTAATAAACTTGTTTAAAATCCACCAAATGTACTCGAAAGCTTTGCAGTATCTAATAGATATGTTCCAACGAATTGAATGGCAGGAAATCCCTGTCTATTTTTAGCAGGGGTATAAACACACCATACTGTTCACTGCCATTGACATGACAAAAAACAAAAAGAAAACAGTGCGGAGGAGTAGTGACAATTGTTATATTTTTAGCAAGGGGTTACAAGCACTCCGCTGGGGATGTCCAGCTTTGTGCTCAGTTAAATATGAACTATTCCAGGCAGGCTATAGCAATATATACTGTCTTGTTGGCTGTGTGAAGTAAATTGCACCAATATATTATAACCTGACTATTCAAATCTGTTGCTCTTCTATCTGTCTGAGAATTTCTTGGCTACAGGAAAGATGTAACTGAATCCAGATTAAAGTGTCTTCACATCAAATTATCACCATTTGAATTCTTGTCCTAGCTCATGTTGTTCTCATCAATTTTTACAAATTTGCAAGGAAAAGATAAATGATTATTTGAATCGTGTTGCAGTGAATAAATAATATCCTGACCTCTCTGTGTATCTGCCTTTATTTATATAAGCAGATCATGTGAATTTCATCTCTTTACCATGACCAAGTCAAATGAAATTTATTGCTGTGAAATGCTAAAATGTTGATGAATAATCAAGTATAAGATTAAAAGGGCCTTGTTGGAAGAAAGGTGGCAAGGTATGTGCATGGGAATGATTCATATTTAGTTATTGAAAATCAGTCACAGCTGTATAACTTGGACATAATGACATGTATATCTGTTGCACTGAATAGATCAAGAATAATCCTTTTTTTGGAGATATTACATTTCATGTTATTTCATTTACGCACATGCAGATTACATTAGTATCAGAACTTTTAGAATATATCATGTTTTCATTAGCTCTTGATTTTAGTGTGCTGATAAAATACTGTGCGTAGCTAACACTTCAGATATTTTTCTTCCAGATCCTAAGAAAATGACAGGTAATATTTTGAGCCTCTTCAAAGTTTCTCTGTCAGTAACTTGCATAACGCTTTGAGCAGAAAGAAATTTTTATATGTTCTTCTTAAATTGCCACCAGTACCAACTCCATATTGTCTATTTCTAGAATCATATCAGAGAGGACCTGTGGTTTGTTGAAAGTCAAGTAGAAGCCTGAATTTCTGTCTGCTTTAGACATTAGTTCATTTTGCACTGTGAAATCTATGGATGCTCTGCTGTAAAATGTTCAGTACTAAAGCACAAGTTAATTCTTTGGTTCGCTGCGTAATGTTTTAGGCCAAGAAAATGATAACCATGTTACCATATGACTGTAATTAATTTGATTTTGTCAGTCTAGTGCACCAGTAGCCGCATGACCATAAACTTTCATTTGCTTTTTTAAAAAAATGTTTTACCCTCTTTTGTTTCTTCATATGTTCAAAGCATGATGTTATATAGTCATATGTTACATAGATTATGATATACAGATCATCAATAGTATTGTAACCTGCATGTGCTGACCAAGCTATACTCATTCCCAGTTGTATCAGTCACTTTACTTGCTGACTGGGCTGGGCTGAGCCTGTTGTATATTTACCACCACCAGTCTTTCCTTCCCAACTTGGGGGGGCATCCTGAAATATGAATTTTGTTCAGAAAATGCAATTTTACGCTTTTAGTTTGCTTGTGGTAGCCCTGCCTTTTCTGTGTATAAAAATAGTAGCAAAAAGTCGATAAGTCCATTCTAACGTGTTTTATCCATTGTCATTCAGTGGTAGACCTAGCTTACTGCCAACCTGGATTTGGCTCCACCTGGCTGCCTCATGCAGTCGTAGAGCATCAGTATTTGTTATATATAGCGAAGAGTGGATAGAACACTTGGCCATGGCCTCTTCTAGTAATATTATGAACTCCAGTGCCAGGAATGGACATTGGATGACCACTCTGAGGAAAAAAAAAAAAAAAATGCTGATCATGCAGATTGTCAGTATAAGCATTCTAAAATGAAATTCCACATCCTATACATAGGAAAATTTTACGACCTTTCTGCTACTTCAGAGCTCAATTGTGAACTATATGTGAGAGTAAAGGTCAAAACACTCTTGGTTTGGACAAAAAAGATACAGGGGCACATAGAGGCTCTCAAGAACTCAGAAGTTACTCTAATGGAGCCCTTATAATGATGGGGGGTAGTGAGCACAATTTGAGAGAAGATATGCCCAAAACATCAAAAAACAGCAACAAGAGATGCAGAAGTCATGGAGAGATGGCTAGTATGTAAAAAACATCTGTTCCAAGGCGGAAAGCCGAACAAAAAACTCTTCTCGTCAATTTTTCACTGAAAAAGAACATCAAATGCCTTGTTCTCAAAACCCAGTTTTTTTACACTCTTTTGCTATCTACTTTTTATTTTGAAACTGATTCTAACAAAATTTGGGTATCCATCATTTTTACAACAAGACCAAAAAACCTACTCATGCACGTTTTATTCTATTGGTGTATTTTAAGAGAAAAACAGGTTTTTATTACGAAAAAATGGCACAATTTGAATTTCCATTTCATGGGATTGTAAAAATTTTGTAGAAAATTTTTTATTGTATGGGAAGGGCTGAAAATACATAACTTTTTAGATATTATGTTGAACAATATGTTCAACAAGTTTTATCAAGTTTCGTTGAAATATGGGGGAGAAGATAGATTTTGAAGTCAGTCAATTAAGGGATGCCAAAATCCAAGATGGTGGCGTTGTCATATGAAACCTGTGAAAAAGTGGATTGTTTTTTTCACTGTTTTCCTCTAACTTGAACATGCTGAATTTGATGAGAAAGATTAAAAAAGTCTATTTTTAATCATAATAAAAATTTAAAAAAACACCTCCAGGATGCCCCCACCCCCTTTACAGTGACTATTCCAGATCCTTCCTTACCACCATAAGTTGCCACCACCAATCCTTCTATGACAGTGTAAATTGCCATTGCCAGTTGGCCAGTCTTTCCTTGCTATCATAGATTTCTACCATCAATCCTTCATTGCCATCACAAATTGACCACAATCATTAATATCCTTGCTGACAAATTCACTACTGAGTCCCAATTTTTAATGTAGTCTGTAGCAGCATCCTTACTGTATTCTGATGGATAGGATGTAGACAGTTCAATCAAATTTATTTTTGTTCTGACCCGACATTTGCAAGTTTAACTAATTTGAATATTAATGATTTTAGTAACAGTTTAACAACATAATATGTTATGTGCTTCAAAATCATTGTTTAGCTGGCTCCACTCATTTATTTTGCATCTGTTCTAATTGAGAAGAAAATTTCATTGTTTGTTCCCAAGAATTGGCAACTAGATGCCCGTCTGTTGTTTAGTTTACAGACATGTACTTTATCTTCAGAACAGAGGGAAACACTTGCATGTTTACATTTTATTCAGTTCTTCATGACAATAAGACAAATAGTTTGTAACTGTCTGAAAAGTTGGCTTTCACAAATTAGTCTCACATCACCACTTTTGACTGCATTTCCTCTCCTCTACCAGGAATTCACTATGACTTCTGTAAGTGAACAAAAATCTGAGCAAAGCTCCTTTACTTATTTCATTCTTCAGTAGTCTTCTTGATATATTCGGGTTATTTGACTTTGGATGTAGGATTATTGTCTGCCTCAGATGCATGTTCCCTGAATCGAAATACTTCCTGACCTAGAAGAATCGCTGACACTGCTCGTACCAAGCTTCTTATTCTTGCCAAATTTGAACTTTTTGTTCACATCATTTATTGTTATGTTTAAATGTGCTTTTGAGGATGGAATTAAGGTTTTATTACATGCAATGAACTTAATCAGTAAGTTGTGAAAGAAATATTGAATTTTTGTTGAGATATCTGGTCCGTTCAAGGGTTAAACAGACAGATGCATGTTGTTTGTTTCACCTAGTGAATTTTTTTTTTTTTTTTTCCAGTTGTCATTACGTTGTACTGCCTAATCAATGCTGGCATGAAAGCTTAACACATTTTTTAATATTGGATTTTTAAGTTTTTGTGTTATTCTTATATTATTCTTTTTTTTTTTTTTTTTCTTGTGCCTGCCACATTTTGGATGGGAATGAAGATTTGAAGCCTCAGTTGTAAACTCACTGGCATGACTAATGTGGCATAATCGTGAAGGGATTTGGTATCTTTAAATGTGGCAATCCATTGATACATGTTGCTTCTCATAAAATACAGTCGGATACAGTGAAAACTTTTAGAGTAAAAAAGAGCAAGATTGAAGAAAGTTTTAAATATGGACTGAGACTAGGTTTTTTAGATTTTGATATAATTGTTTTGTTGTAATCGTCTTATCGTGATAAAATTGCCCCCTAATCATGCCCCAATAGACATGCTAGTCAGAGTATTGAGAAAGAGGAGGCAGTTATTTGTTTTAAATGCCATATCATATATTTAATTGTTGTAACTGGCAGTGTTTAATTTGTGCTTTCCTTGTGGTGATGTCAGTGCCTTGTTAAGCAATCCCATATCCATGAAACATGTTTTGTGCTATTGTATGAAAGGTGATCGTAACTCTTCCTGATTTGTCCAGCTATTGTGGATGGTCCAGCGTGAATATTGTACATAACGCAAGATGGTGTTTGCTTTTCTCCTGTTGTTCAAAAAGAGAAAATTATTTCCTCTATGGCCAGAAATCTTCCAGTCACATAAATTTTATATGTTACTGAGAGGTATTCCACAATAATTATCCAAGTTAATGCCAGTTCATTTTTTTTTTTTTTCCACTAGCATTTCTTGCATAACTTTCAAATTTATTGGTGTTGTAATGCACTAGTGTAAATTGTGAATGGTTTTTAGAAGTGGCATGATTTCTACAAGATTTGTAGGACCTGAAAGACTTGGAAGAAAATTGAGAGAAGGCAGATTAATGACTAGCAGGTTATGTTATTTCTAAATTTTGTTCAGATTTAGTCTTGAATCATTCTTTAATGCATTCCATATTTTTTCTCTTGTCATTAAGCTGCATTATAGTCTGCTGTATGCCTTTTCAGTCAGTGCTAACTGGTTGCCATGCTGGTTCAGCAGAAATCCAGCCATTTGTGGCAGTTTTACTTGTGTAATATGAGTTAATATGAAAATACTCTCATGCTATGTTATCAGAAATCTGTAGATCCAATTCTCATAAAATGAGATTTTATGACTGTCAGATAATTCTGGTTCGTAGATTTTAGGATTTTATCTTAACTTATCAAGTATTGAACTTTATTAGTACATTTATTTACACCTTGATGATAATTGAACACCATTTTTTCTTTGGCCATGGATTTAAATTTCAGGTACGAAAATGCAAAAGCACATATTCAAACCAGAATCTGGCTCTGTCATTGAAGACCAGATGGATCCAGTTACTGCCCTTGAGTGGGATCCATTGTCCACAGATTATCTCCTCCTGTGCAATCAGGTGGGAGGCGTGCGGATGTTGGATGTGCCCAATCAACGGACAGTTATGTACTTCCAGCTGCCAAGCGCAGCCTCTGCAGTCCAGACTCTTTCATGGGTCATAAATGCTCCTGGCGTATTTGTGACAGGAGGTAAGATATTCACAACACTGACAAATACTTTTTGATCTTAGATAAACTGCTGATTATATCTCAACCTATACACATAAGTAAGTTTGATGGGCAAAAATCATTGGGCACTGCTGAAATGGCACCTTGAGGCATACTCAGAACTGCATGGACAAGGATCAAGGTGATAAGTTTTTGTGAAGACATGAAAAGAATTGTTATCTGAACAAAATGAATAACACAAAACATTGTTCAACAATCTGTATAGTGAACAATAATTTGTGAAAATTAGATTATTAAAATGGCTTGTCAAAAATCCAAAGCAGAACAAAAAGAAAAATGGAAACTGATATTCCCTTGGTGTGAGAGACAACACAGAATTGTTGAAAAGACCAGCTATGTGATTTCCTACTGCATGCAAAGGGAAACCAGATATGAAGTCAGTGTGATAGAATAAACACAAATTATGTTGAGTGTGTCAGATGAAACATACTGTAAAGGAATAGTATGCCAGTTTGCATAGCACAGATTTGTTATACATGACATGAGATTTGTGTTTCAACCCTTTTTCAGTCCTTTTCTTTATCTCTGTCAATTTTTCACCAGGATCAATTGAACAGCTACAGATATAACAGCATTTAAATTGTTCACAAAAGCAGCAAAGTTCATCATTCCTTTGCTATCTTCATGACCTGTTCAGGGTCAATTTGCTTATTGACTTTTTTATTTTGAGAGGAATTTCTTAAGATTTAATACATTTCTGTAATCTTTCTGTTGCAGCTAAGAATATCTTTTGACACTATGTATTGGCTTCTATTTTGCTGAATTACAATATTTTGCAGATGTCAAGGGTGGAATTCTTCGAGTGTGGAGTGTCTCAAATTCTGCACCAATAGAAAATATCAAAATAAAAAATGTGGGCTTCCATCGCCTCGAGGTTATCAACTTTAATCCCACCGGGAGCAGTGGGGGCAGTGAGGAGACATCGCCAAGTTCATCTAACCATCAACATGTTCGTTTGTTTATGCTGTGTCATCTGTCTTTTGTTTTTAAAATTTTCATCAGAAGTGGAAATTTAGCCAAAAAGTGATATACGTATTGGAAAAGAATGGACATAATTTCTGATTATCAGATATGTGAAAATCATGATGTCATCTGATGTGTGATATGATTTGCACTTATTTGTGGATTACTCTTAATGCACTATTTAACAATCTGCGCACGTCCATTTCAGTATGATAACTGAATATGATCTAATTCAAGAAATTTTTCCATGACGTGTATCTAACAATGTTCATAATGATGCTATTTTGATTGACATATGTGTGGTGGGCCCAAGTAAAAACCTGGCTAAAGTGGCAGGCATTCGAATGGAGTTACAGGCTCTCAAAGTCAATTTTGCATTTTGGGTTTCACCATAACTCATTTCCTAAAGATGTTGAGCATGTACTGACACTGTAAAAAGTTCAAAACTGAACTACTAAACACATTCTTTTGAAGTTTTTGTAACACTACTGGATTCAAGATTTCCCCAATCTATGTTTATTTTCTGTTTGAATAGGTCCATCAACAAAACTTTCTTCTTGTGGTAATGGCGTTGCTATGACCAGTAGTCCTGCCTGCCACCGTTGCCAAGGCCTGTAACTGTGTACATGATGCATTTCAGACATTTAGTGTTATGTGTTATATCCCGCCTGTCCTGCCCACAAGCTAAATGTTCATTCACATCAGTATGTCTCATTGTGACCCGATCATCGCTTGACCCACTATGTTATTGTTTCCGTCTGAACCTGAATCTGAGAAACTGTGATGTCCCACCCATCCGTCGTTTTATGTTTGCACCTACCGTGCATGTGATGTCAATCTAGTACATTCCATGGATCACTCACACTAACAAGTCTGGTCCAAAGCTGACGATCTGTTAAGTAAAATAAAGTGTTCAAATTTTAGTCAGGAGTGCCACGGACAGAAGATAGTGGGCTACCAGATGGCTTGCATCATCAGGGTGGTCCACGGGTCTTGTCTGCTTTAATTTACAAAAGATGGGACTAAAATATACTTTTTTCTTTCCCCAACTTTAAAACTGAATTTCTCTATTTTGTGTTTTTGACCTCCATGGTACAAAAACTGCTATATCTTATGTTCTAGTTGTTAGAAACGGATGAAATAAAAAGCACAATGCTCAGAAACGATTCTGTTTTCACACACAACACTTAGTTGAATTTTAAAATTTTTAAGTTTAACTGCTTTTTTGCCTGGGCCCACACATATGTCACAAAGTATTATCCATTTGATTTTTGACAAATCTTGAAAGGGAGTAGAATCTCTCTGTATCATTTTGACCAGGTTTCTTCCACAAGTGAAGCCAAATCACCAGCCACTGTTACCCAAACTAACTTTACTGTACCTCCTGCTAAGATAGTATGCACTTTTAAAGATGGTGGGGTCGGCCTTTACGATTTGGGACGGAGGAAGTGGATCTTTCTCAGAGAGCAGGTATTAATTACGAATAATATGTTTTTGGTAAAAGAATAATGAAATCCTGTTCCTGAAGATTGTTGTTAATTAATTAAACTTTATCAAACAATCATCCAGCAAATTTGATTTGTACTGATATTGCAAAAATTAAGCTTCAGTTGATTTTTTCAAGACATTTGCAAGGGTTTGTAATGATAAGTTTATTTTGTTGTCTTTGGAAGACATGCAGAATTTCAGAATATATATAATATAGTATACTGGCTTGTTTCCTGTTATGGATTTATGTGTTATAACTCCATTAACTGTTACATTTTAGGGTCATGTTGAGACAATATTTGATTGCAAATTTCACCCCGACAACCCGGACTATCTGGCCACAGCGAGTTTTGATGGTACAATAAAAATCTGGGACATTACCAGTATGAAATGTGTAAGTGTGGCTTAGCTGTATGCTGATGATTTCCAGTGACAAGTATTTGTTCCATTGGAGGAATTATAAACTGCTGTTTTTGATTGTTACTTACTATTTGAGAGCTTGCAATTATTATTATTATTATTGCTGTTATTGTTATTTTTATTATTTATTTTTATCATTATAACAGTGGTCTTTGCCAAAAAGCCCAGTCACAGGAAACCAAAGCAGCAGGCTCTCAGGCCGATCCAAAGATTATACAACCCACCTAAACACTGTCTCGACTGCTACAATTGTTGGTCATTGTATTAGTTAAAGATTTGCCTCCATCCAAATAAGAACAGCCTTCTCCATTATGCATGTGTGTTTTGATTAGATCTTAGATCTTACTGTTTCTGATCTTTCTTGGTTAATATTTTCACCATAATACGCGGCTTCTTTCAGAAGTCAAGCGAGTTTCCACGTGATGGTATATTGTTAAATGGAACCATGATAGGACTAGTTGTTGCACAGATATTCACACTGTTATTCAAGTGTATACAATTTGTCAAACTGCCTGAATTAACGAGGCAGGTGCTTTTACATTTGATAGGCCTTTCAGCCACCTGAGAGAGGGGGACTATCTTGGCTATAGAGACGAGTTATGAGGCTAAACTTATTCCTCTTTTATACAGAGCCATCATTGGTGCTGTCTCATGCATTGACCAATAAAGAAATGGTTAGGAGCTGGGCCACATGAACCTGATTGCATAGTCTCACATCCCCCATCACTTCCCTTCTTTGTATGTGTCTTCCCTCCACCCTCTTCCCATTTTACTGCATGCATAACACTGTACGGTTCTCTCAAGAGGACACTCTGATACATTATGAGTACTCACATGTCTTGGCTTGGTTCCAGGCTCTTCAGCAGATTTTATGTTTGAGAAAAAGCTCTTAGGTAGGCAGAACCTTTGGCTGAGACCACTATGTCATTAGCAGTATTATTGTTATTATTTTTACTAGAGACCCAAAATCTGTACTAGACAGAACATAATAAACTTGGCACCCTATTCGGTAGCTGCATGGAACAGTTCAAGTGTTGATTTTTAGCCTCTTACACTAGTGTTGTTCACACAGACTTTTTGAAAAATGGCTAAGTATTATCTTTCAAAGAACTGATTCAGAACAGGATGGAACTAAATTCCTTGCTATTATCAGATACATTCAATAAATCTGATATCCAGATTATGTATATATGTTACTGCAATGGATAGCAGTAATGTAAGATTTGGTCAGGTTACCTAGCTCGGTTGTAGTATTATCAACGAAATATGAATGATATTGATGAGTGGCTGTAAAACTCGGACCAATAATTCAAGCAGAAATTGGTGCATCTCATAGTGTTTCACTCAGCCGTACTGTGCAGAAGAGAGAAGAACTAGATAGAAAAATAATTGTTATGGTGGGACGGATTTAGAAAGCATTTAAAATTTGAGCTAAGAAGAGAGCATTCTATTCCTTAGTTCATCCTCACTTTTTTATTGTCTCCTGTCCTCAGCTGAAGTCTTCCCCAGGCAATGAAGGCATTGTTTACCATATCTCCTGGGCTCCGGCTGATCTTGACTGTATTGCCGCTTGCACTGCCAAGCAAGGAGCTTTCATCTGGGATGTGAAAAAGAACAAAATTATCAAGAGGCTTTCAGGTGTAAGTACTATCTGCACTGGAACTTACTGAGACTGGAGTCCCATTTTTGTTTGATTATTTTTTTTTTTTTTAATTTTAGATTTTAAAAAACATTTTTTTTTCAAAGTTTTATTTGTTTATATTTTTTTCCCCAGTAGAGGGGGTTATGTTTTTCAGAACAGCATGTATGTCTTTATATCAAGATCACTTGAGGTGACCTAAGTTTGGATATTTCAAGTATCTCTTCATTAAAGCATTAGTGTTTTATAATGCTGTCCATTGAGAAGTGCATTATTAATGATCCATTTATAGTGGAATCCAAGGAATGGAACCAAATATGACATTGTCAAGAATTTCATTGGTGCCATTCACTATCCACATATAGAGTGTTCAAGTGGTTTTTAGCTAAAGCTAAAAGTTTACATCACTATGTGTGTATGGAACACTTATTCATGATGAAAATGCTTTTTTTATGTTCAAGTTGATATGTACTGCTTAATGTAGTGTCTAAAATGTACAATAAACTATTCAAACTGTTTAGGTGAATATTCCACAGATATCCTCAAAGCAAGCCAGGCATCATCCTTGGTTGCATTTTATATACGCATTCAGTTTATAAGAAAATTCAAAAGATTTACTAATGGGATTATAAAAATGATGTTTGAGCATTTCTAGTAGTCAAAATAGTTAAAAATTAACTCAGGATCTAGAGATGGAATCACTATCATTTATATCCCATGATAGAACAGGTATGCTCAAGTTTGTTCTGTACACAGATGGATAATGGGGTGGTGACAATTTACTGTTTCCAGAGGTGTTTTTGTTTCTCTTTCATTGCACAGATTTATTTTTTAGTGTTTGTGAGATTAATTAAACTTGGGCAAACTGTTTTTGGTCAAGATTTCAATGTTTGTTACACTAAAACTAATGAAACAGTTTTCTCATACATAAACAAAGTTTGTAGCATATATGTATGATATTCAACACTTCACTGCATATTTTCAATCTGTGATGTTTTTTTTTTCCTCTTAGCATGTGCCCCAGACAAGTATATACTGCATTACTTGGAATCATGGAGACCCAAAACGTATTATGACATGTGGCAATGACAATTATTGGTATGTTATCTCACCATGTGTGTTAGCTTTACTTTCCTTCTGTTTTTATGTGTGTGCCGATATTAACTTTATGTTTCCATCCAGTGAGTGGAAATAAAATTGAGAAATATAAGGTAAGATAAGGATAAGATCAAATAAATTTTATTTGCTCTTAAAGGGAAATTCTGCTCACAGTTGTGAGACACCCAATGACAAATGCATACAGACAAAAATATCACCAAAAGCATCAGAATAAGTCAGACTCAAGAAACATTGCTTCAGCTTGATATGTGCATCATTTCAGATTTCGCAATTCATTTGGCTTACGAATTCATGTCCATTTGTTGCATAAAGGAAGGATGAGATGAAAATATCATTCCCATTCAACATTTGCTGGTTGAAGAATAACATACATTTCAAGGTTAGATCAAAGCAAAACTGCTTCAGAGAATTTAGATTTCTTTTGAGCAGAATTTTTTCACACACACAAATGAATAAGAGAGGATTCTCTTATTGAAGCCTATACTTTGGCATCAAGCGCCAAAAATTTGTTTGTAATAAAATCCAGCAGTATAGTGCTTCAATAAGAGAATCCTCTCTTCTTCATTTGTGTACAAACTAATTTCATTGTTAGTTTATGTCATCTGAGTATGTTTGATAAACAATTGTAGTAGGATGTTTGTCATATTCATGTTAAAAAATAAAAATAACAGAGATATTTTATTTCACATTTTCAGTGTTATTCAGCAAGTAGATGGCACCCTCATTCAGAAATACAAACACCCAATGGGAGTATTTGGTGGGGACTGGAGCCCCTTCAACAAGTGAGTTAAATTAACTAATGGACTGTGCTTGTTGATGTAATGGGGGTTATTTATAAGTCACAGATATTGACACACTTTTCAGCATTACTTTGGATTGCTTTGCCTTGCCAACTTGTTCAAATGTATCACTTTAATTTTTTTTGCTGGGGCTATGAATTTCTAATGATTTTTCAACAGACACTCATATAGATGTGTCTGTTTGTTTCTCACTCCTCACCGTTAATAAAATATATCAAAATTTTAAAATGATAAGAATATCATTCATTACTCTAAATTACTTTTAAAATCCTGTTGGCTGTATAACCACTACAGTCCTTTGATGATAATAGTGAAATTTTCATAAATATTGAATCTGTGTTTCAACTTTTGGTAAACTGGTAGCAGGCCTCAGTATTGTTTTGAATGGATACATTTGAATTTATATTTCCAGAGATATGATAGCAACTGGGTGTGAAGACAAAATTATCCGAATTTTCTACCTCGCGTCCAGCTCTGATCAACCAATCCGAATCTTTAAAGGTATATACCAAATTTTTTGTATGTAGAGATCCATTTTACATAGTGGTGTTTTTCATGCTAGGAATTTATCTACTTTGTTTGAAATATATATATAAATTATATATGTGATAGACTGTTTCCTGTTGACTTTTGTTCATTAACAACAAAGATATCACTAGCTAGTCTGAATAAACCATCCACTTTATCATCAGCTCAAATGAGGAATAGACCACAAAGAAATCCAGACAAAGTGAGATATGTTTTGACAGTAAACAAGTTTGAAGGATTAGATTGCTTTCCTGAAATGATGTGGAGAGAAGGTGGGATGAAATTTGCCATTTGAGATTATGGAGGAAAATTCATTAACTTAAAACTACTCTTTTCTCAAATGATGATATCACAGCTGTCACACATTTGCCGAGGGGGGGGGATTAGTATATTGTGACATACATACGAACCATAAATTAATGGCAGAAAAATGCTAAAACCTGTCTCCAGTAGAAAACAGGCTAGAACTTGATTTTTTTTCACTTCACCTTGATCAAGCAAAATAAGTAGCTGAGTTCCCTCAAAAGTTCTTGAAATTACTTGGACAATAATAATTTGTTGCAACCTTGATGATATAGTAGACTAAACAAATGTCAGTGTCCAGAAACATTCACTGCAATGATGAGACTGGTGGATTTTCTCCTTTACTAATAAATTGCATAAGAACATGTCCCCAACAGAGCTCAAAAATGTGATCACTGATCTGCATGCATCACTGAATTTTTCAGACCTGCCTATGAAATTATCAATATTTTCTGTTTTTATCATAAGATTGAGTCACATATCTGAGACAGTTCCACTGCCCAGACTTCATTTGTTGTAGAAACTTACACTAACTATAGCATTGTTATAATTTGAGTCTCAGTGTGTGATGTGGGGGTAATGTACACAACTGGATGATTTGCACATTGCTGCTATTTCTGGAGGCAAAAAATTTGAGGCTCTTTCATGGTTTCAGGGCATGATGCCAGAGTCTTTCATGTCAAATGGAATCCACTAAAAGAAGGAATCCTATGCAGCGGTTCTGATGACTGGTAAGATTGTTGTAATAAAATATGTTGGCAAAATCACTTCCATGAAATATCTTATCTATGTGGAAAACTAATATAGTGTCAAAATTGTTGCTGCTGTTTGTTTTGTGTTTATTTTCTTGCAGCACTGCTTATTTTTTTTTTTTTTTTTTGCTATAGTGGAACCCTACATTTTCAGAACTTGCACAAAACTCTATAATGTTACAGTCAGTAAGGAAATAAAGGAAATATTTTGCTGTTCAGGGAAAATTTGGGGTAAATATGCACAATTTCAGCATCTTTGGAAATCAAATATATAGAAATGCAGCATGTTGAAAACCCAGTATCTAACCTAAAACAAAATGAGAGAGATTCAGATAATGATATTATGGTTTGTGAATTGGACTGGTAACTGGCACATGTCTGTCGTGTATGAAATAACTGAAATATTTTCATGTTGTAAAAATTACAGCTTTATTTTTGTCTACATTTGTTTGCCACCAACTGGAGACCAAAGGAGATGGAAGGAATGATATTTAGCTAAGGACTTAGTAAATGATTGATTGAGAGCATGTTCATAAGCTGAACAGATGAAAAACAAATTTATAATTGAATCTTCATCTTTCCTATCATATTATGAGCTTGATGTATCAATTTTTTTAAAAATTAAACATTAAAAACATAATATGAGACGCGACACCATGAAAGCAGGCTCTCATCAAATTGTGAGCATATCGAGTTATTGGTATCACTGTGAAGATTATTCATTTCCCTTTCTGTCTGTGAAAAACTTTTGCTCTTCCTTAAGTAGAAAAGATATTGGCCATCACAGATGATGGGGTGACCTGCTGCTGCATCTAAATTAAAGTGAGAAAAATGACTGATCAGCTTTGTTAATTCTTATTAATTCTTATTAGGCCATGCCACTTAATTACAATTTTTGGGCTTTTACTCAATTTATTTCAGAAAATTTACTCTGAGATCATTTTTCGATGACAGAGAAGAAAGACATAATTGAATTAAAAATTCATTCACTGTTGAAAAACATGCAATTTCTCCAGTCGCCTCAGTTTGATGAGTGAGTGATTTCATCATGTCCCGTCTCATATGTGTTCATTTGAAAATAAGCTATTTAAGTGTTAATGTGTTGTCATATTTTTTTTATTATTTGAAACTCATGTGGCATAATTTGTATATGTATAAAAAAGCCAGACAGTCCAACCTTTTACTTGTTTTTGGGGTTTTTTTTTAATGGTTATTTATCTTTAGACAATAAAATTTTTGGTTGTATTCAGCATGATTCGTGTGTGGGACTATGCCAGAGACCAGTGTGTATCCATCCTGTCAGGCCACTCAGGTCCAGTGCGAGGCCTGACCTGGAACTCTGAGGTAGCCACTTTGCTGGCCTCCGGCAGCTGGGACTTCACCATTCGTATCTGGGATACTCGGGATGGGGCCTGTCTACACTGTGTGCTGGACCACGGCGCTGATGTATATGGTGAGAGAGCTTTGTTAAAACAGTGTTTTGGGACATCTGATATTCTGCTCGTGTTGTCTCTTTCCCACCCCTATCTCTTTTTTATTTTCAAAGATAAGTTTTTGAACTGACTTTTACATGTTTTTGTTTAATAATTTGTAATACTATACTCATATAGTCCAGCAATTTGACAGTATTTTATGGAAATTTTATGTTTTTGTCTGTTTCCATCTATGCTTCATCATGAATGCCTCTGTTATCATTATTCTTTTCATAGTTACATAGGAATAACTTGACTTAAATGACATTTGACTTAAATGTTTTTCTGTCATCAAGTCAGCTGTTATGTTCACATTTTTCATCACAGTCATGAAAGTCATTGACCTGACTGATTAATTTTTACCATATAAGATGCAATGCAATCTTCAGAGTTGTCTCATATTGTTCTGGTTGTACAACGTCCCTTACAGGAAATCGAGAAGGAATATGAAATTTTTTAATCCTTTTGTCACCCAAGGTTATGTCATTTTTATTGTGCGCTATTGTTATGTCCTGAGTCTCTTGAAATCTAGTATCATAAACAGAGAAAACTTGACAACAAGTGCTAGTAATTGTTTTCGTAGTGGTTGCAAAAGCATTATAAAAGCTCTTTATTACAGTGTCTTGGTATCTGCACCATATAAAGAAAACTGTTGAACGGTGCTCATCATATGGGTCACAGAGGTAATCATTTTTTTGTTGTTCCTTCCCTGTTCCCAGGTCTGACCGCCCACCCAGCCCGCCCCTTCTTGCTAGCCTCCTCCTCCAGAGACTCCACTGTCCGGCTCTGGTCAATCACATCTCTGGTCCAGCCCATAGAGCTCAGCCTGCTGGCAGGAAAATCACCGGGGGATCAAGTGGGTGCTGGAGGTCAGAGACGGATCTAGTCTGTGTGTTCATCACATTTAACTTCTTCTTTTCTCTCTTCACTACCACTCCTTTTGTAGAGATTCCAAGAGAATATAATTCTAAATTTCTTACTGCAATTTTCCAGTTCATCTTCATGGGGGGGGGGGGGGTTGCAGGGTCCTAAAAATAAGATTTTGGGACTAAAATATAAAAGAGGTTTTCCTATTTTTACACACTTTGGACTCTTCATATACCAGAAAAACAACGAATGGGGCCAGAAACATATGCTTTATGCCCCAGGCACCATCACCACCCCACTAAATGACTGTATAGAGAGATTATAAAAATTCAATTGCAATTTTCTCAGTATGTATGGTTTCTTTACTTTTTTTCCTTAAGGCTTTTTTTATTTCTCAACCAGTTGCCTTCAAATTTGAATATACATTCTCCATAGTATGTGTTTTGATAAAATGCATCACTTTTTCTCAATTTCTTTTCTGTTTCTGAGGTAAAATTGGATATTTGGTGGAAAATTGAAAAAAAATTTACATCCGTCCATATACATATTTCAAAAATTTATAAAAAATATTCTGTGAGATATAAACAAAAAACAAATGCATATTGTCCTTTAGATAAGATCATACTATTCATGTGCAAAATTCCACACACTTTCATTCAATACTCTAGGCACCTTAGGCTTTTGAAAATAGCTAATTTTCAAAACACAAAATCCAATATGGTGGCGCTGTCATGGCAACCGGATGCAAAACAATTTTTTTTCCCCACACTTTTCCTTTAATCTGGACATGCTGAATCTGAATTTGAAGCAATTTGAAGGATTCAGTGTGCCCTGGTCTAATAATTTTAATTCCCACTGATGTTACAGTACCAACGGCTGGATTGAAAAAGAAGCGAAAATGAATAAGTCAACTTTAATGACTGTGGAACTGTGAATTGTACATTGATCAATCAATTTTAGACCACAAGGCCATGCGACTTCATTGCGGTATGTAAGAAATGAGTTAATAATATAAATCTGAAATTAGCAACTGCGAAATTGCAAGGTGTCCACTGTTTCAAACACACAAACTTACTGTGCCATTCTATTACAGTACTATATCAGATAAGGAACCAAATATATGAAGCTAAACGAATGTAAAGGTGTAACGTGTGCAGGGCAGTGCCATGGTACTATTGTACTGTATCTAAACAAAGAAATCAAACAAATGAAAATGAATGAAGGGTTTGGTGAACGCACACATTGGTCAGAAAGAAGCTAGAATGAATACAGGTGAGCGAAAATCGTGGCTGCACCTCACACTGCATAAAACAAGGGTAGCACATCCATAACATAACGGCCTGCAGTGAACTCACATTTTTGGTTATGGCACCCACCACATAGGGAGCCACAAACCCGGGTATACAGGCCAAGCTATTGCTGATGGTCATCAGGACTGTGGCAAAGCGGGGAGCGATGTCGTAGGGACTGATGAGAAAACCGCTGAAACTGAAACCTGTTGATTGAGAACACAAAATTAAAGTTTGTACATTGTAACTCTAGAACAGCTTCATACATTCATGGCAATCATTCACAGACCTGGGGAGATAAGTAATTACTCCACATGTGCTGACTTATACTTGATATTTAATTAGTTGAAATTTCACCCCGTACACAAAATAACGAACATACATGTATGTATATACACATTATCTATCTGTCTGTCTGTCTGTCTGTCTACCTATCTATCTATCTTATGTGCACTTAACCCATCTTGAGTTCTTTTCTTAATTTTTATTTCAGACATTACTTAACTTTTGCTGACTAAACTCCAAATAGCAAATATGTCACAATATTACATTTAATTAAATAGTTGAACAGATACATGGAAAGACAGCCAGCTGACAGACAGACAGAAAAGAAACAGACATTCAGATAGACAGACAGAGAAAGAGACAGATAGACATTGTTACCGATAAACAAACAAACAGATGAATGGACAGCAGATAGACAGAATGGCTGGCAAAGCGACAGATAGACAGGCAGAAGGGTTAAAGGACAGAAGTGACCAACCCTTGGCCGACATGCCAAAAGTCAGCAGGGTTATAGCAAGTTCCGACTGTGTACAGTCCAGGAAACTGATGATTGCCAACATCACAGCCGGTGTCAGATGAGCTGGGGAAACAGAACACAAGGAAAATGTTAAACCTAAGAGCCAAAGAAATACCTAAAGTTGTATGGCGTTTTACATCAAAATGCCAATTTGCAGACATGATACTAGCAATATGATTTGCTCACTTTGTTCAACAGCTTTTGTATTTAGCTCTCGAGACAGCAGTCTGTAGGTGGGTGCGAGATGCAAAGAAAAGGTAACATAAATCTGTAATTGGGCTGGAAAACAGTGCGCATCTATACGAGCTCTCTAGTGACACACTGATAGATTGCGTCGCTTTATTAATACCAGTATCTCCAAGCTCGTGATGTGACCTATTAGGAACCTCTTTAAGTAAACTGTGTCTAGCATACCATTCTCAAATTGTTTATCAAAATTTCATCTGGTTATGATAATGCAGATATGATAATGTAGGTTCACATGGAAGATATTTATAGATATCACTGCCACTGGGAGAAATTTTAAAGTTGAGGAGTATGGCTGAGATGTTAAGCGCCTGCAGCTCAGCAAAAAAAAACAAAAAAAAAACGTACACTCTGGTTCAAATTCCAGCAAAGGATGTAAAAGATCAGAATTCTGCTTTTTTGTCAGTTTCTTTTTCTTGGAGTCAATTGACCTCCTGGGTGGGGAGGTCTGATGTGTAGACCTCTCAAGTTATGGCGGATATAGGCCTATTTCATCAAATAACATGAAACTTGTAAATGATGAGTCTCGGATATCTAGTTATCACCTCTTTATCTCTTTTTTGACATTTGCAGTTGAATATAAAATGTTTTGTCTTGAACCAAGCACTTTTACATACAATAAATTAGGATGAGGTCATTGCTACCAGATGGTCATAATAGTCCTAGTGGTACATTGCCACCAGATGGTCTTAATGTTGTAACTAAATGTAAAGAGGTACTTGAACGAACCCCATATCTCATCCTAACCCTTACCTTTACCCTAACTAAATCCTTAACCCTAACCCTAACAAACATCCTACACGTAAACCTAAGCCTAACTCTAAATCAGATCTTATCCCTGGTGTGGTGTCGAGGTTCTTCTTTCTGAAGTCTAAAATCTTAGATGTAGAATTAACTAAGTCGAATTCAATCCCCCGAATCAAATCAGATTACGCAATTTGATTGGTCGAAAAGAAACACACAGTTGCAATAAACGGCCGAGTCTATTTTGACCATCTGGTTGCAGTAGTCAGTGCAAACAAATTACAGTCTATTTATGCACACGTTCGCTACGCTAATTTTTCTCCCCCCCCCTCCCCCCCCCCTAGATGACATGGGCGTGAAATAACAGAACAAGCCTCTTTTTGTGTGGATATCAAGTCAATGAGGTGTAAAACTCACTGGTGAACTTTTCTCTTTCTGTCTCATTTTTTTTTCAGTCCAAATACAATACAATTTTATTCGAAGGAAGGTTTACATTGGCATACTATGGAAATTCTGAGCATAGTTTTGTCAACGA
Source organism: Peronia verruculata (assembly GCA_038406235.1). Classification (NCBI taxonomy): domain Eukaryota; kingdom Metazoa; phylum Mollusca; class Gastropoda; order Systellommatophora; family Onchidiidae; genus Peronia; species Peronia verruculata. The sequence goes on from JBCAUA010814387.1 coordinate 29,063, forward strand.
CTCAGCATAAAGCATGAAAAGTTCTCAAAACTTAGCAATGTGAGCAAACTGCTTTTTTTCCTCTTACTGTAATATATATATATATATATATTACCTTTTAGTGTATCAAAAACTGAAATAAAAAAAGGGGGGGGGGGGGGGGGGGGGGGGGGGGGGGGGGGGGGGGGGGGGGGGGGGGGGGGGGGGGGGGGGG
>JBCAUA010814388.1:0-14636 GCA_038406235.1 Peronia verruculata
AAATACAAGAAAAGTTAAAATTGGAATGGATAAAAGGGTCGAATGAGACATATTAGTTGGGTGGTAGACAGGGTAGGGAGGGTGTCTTTGGAGAAAGGAAGACAGTAAGAGAACCTGATAGGCCGTTAGAGAGAAAGCTTTCTCAGAATGATCAAGGGGAAGATGGCGTATCTTAATGACAACGTTTAGAAGAGAACGGAAGAAAGGAGGTGGATAGAGATAAGAGATAACGTTGTTCTTGTGCATTAGTACAAAAGCAAAAAGATTGATAGAAAACCTTGGCTATAATGTGCGTGTGAGCGAGTGTCTCTGTCTCCTCATCAAAGACAGGCTTGGCCCTACGTTCATTGGGGCACTGCCAGATTGATGATCACGGAGCAGGCTAGACCCCGGGCACACCACAGGCCAGCTAGCCAGAGCTACAAAATGTGACTCGTTCCCCATTAGTGATCGCATTACTGTGAGTGGAACATGTGTGCATGTCACGAGGGGCGTGGTGAGTGGCAAAAAGGAAAGAAACTGAGAAAAGATAAGGGAAACACGGGCTGTGATGTGTAGTAAAGAAAAGGAAATACTATGGGAGTGTCATTTTTCTGTGGACTAAATAATAGTACTGTTAGTGAGCTATGTGGCCTTTAGTGGGACCATCAGTGGTGTTGACCGTATAGTGGATGTTCAGTGTTTTATTCCATTATAACCAGGTTGGAGCCAGTTCGTTGTGAGCCGAAAATTATTCACTAAATAAGAATTGGACTAGAATGAACATGCCAGTATTCCGTCAATGAGAAATGAACACCGAATGTGGTAGACATTCGTTTTGCCTCAGTATGTGAAGCGACGCCTGGTTGTTTATCACAAAGCAAATGGAGAAAAGGATGCGATCCCCATTGTTTACCATTGCACACCGCACTGCATCTTGCTGCACCATGCGTCACATCCTCTCCTTGTCTTATAGGTGCATATGATAGGTGTCAGGAAGCAGTTTTATTCCCTCCATGCTCAGAAAATACAGACGATTAGATTGCACACTATTTTGATACATGAGGGTCTTTTGAATTTCATCCTTTTGTAAAACCGATAGAGCGTCTCAAAAAGTATGTGAGAATGGAGTTATAATGTCTTTTGTTGAGAAGCTAAACTCTCAAAATTAATATAGGTGCTGCCAGCCATTTTCTACTTTAATGCCATATTAAATTGTTTGCAAAAAGTTAATGAAAGATTAAGATTTATTTCAACTAAATGAATATTTGAACAGGATCAGTGCAGGGAAAAGGATGTAAACCAGAGAGAAACAGCAACTTGGTTTTTGTATGGGTATTTTTTAAAAATTTGAAATGGCATCATTTAACATCAGTGTGCATCTTAGCGAACGTTTTTGCTTCCTTTGTTTTGTGGGGGAATAAACGAAAAAAACAAAACAAAAAGCATAGCTGTATCAGAGATTTCCTTCAGCAGGACAGGAAGCCTGGAGCTGCGGGCGAGTACTTAGGCATCCCTAGCGTGGGAACTTCTTGCTTACCGTCGCCGCTCTTTGCTGCATGCGTAGCACTTTGCACTGTGCGGAAAGCATTGACAGTCACCGCCTGGGCTGATGGTAGTGCTCACACATACATCTGTGTGTGTTAGCGGCCAGATGCCAGTGTTGTACTGTAGTGGTTACAACAGACGGTCGTAGAGCCCGGCGTGAGTACGGGCGGGGATTAAAACAGAAGGCGAGTGAGTAGGTCTTTATCAGGCGTCATAGAGCGCGCGTGGCTGATGTTTTCTCACAGTTGTCAGGATAGCGCCAGACATTGACTGTGCCCATGGTAGCGGAGTATCAGTTGATGTGGATACTATCTTGGGTGGAGAGGGCACGGCCCTTTAGGTGCATTGTGATGCCAAGAAAAAGTGAAGGTTTTTTGAGTAGCTCGATGGTTCAGTTGTGTGTGCCAACGAGTTGTGTTATGAATCTGTCCACCAGCTTCATGATTTTCTGCTTTTGTTTCGCTATAAAAGGTTAATACTACATATTTTGTGTTTTAAATGAAGGGGCGTAAGATAGTCGTTTCTTTTCGATGGAGGGCCACTGATTGTTTCAGTGAAATATTGCAGAAGCAGCCAAACCGAACTAATGCGTTGTCTTCTCCATGGACGTAATGTGTTCTATAAATTCCAAGACCACTTCACCTTGCGCTCGGCTATTGATGAATTTCCTACAGAATAGCAGTGATACCGTTGGACCGGATATTTTCTGAAACTCGGACACAGCATGATAGTGAAAATGTTCAGCCAACGCGTTTCGTTCAGGGAAGAGGAGAGGAAGGGAAGGCAGATTTTCCACATAAAAGCATCATGTAGCACACATTTCAAACACCTTTGGCAATAGGTAAAGTAGCCCATTTGTAGCACAAGAAAAAGAAGAACCAGGCTAGTTAATACATTCTTTATCCCCCCCCGCTCAAATGGCTTACATCACATTACGTGCTGAATGCGTTTCGTCTGAAGTTTTATTGATTTTTATATTTGCATATTTTTGAAATCTGAAATCTTCTTCAAAGACTTGAGAACTCTCATCTACCTGGTTAGTCTGAAATTATTGTTCATCTCTTCTGCCACATTTTAGTTTTATCCTTACTTCGTTATGCGCAGTTCAGATGCGTTTAAGAAGTCATTTTCCATATAATATATACCTGAATAATTATGTTAACGTTTTGTTATGTAAACGAGGAAGATTTTTGTGCAACATCAGGAGATTTGTTGCACATTGCCACAGAGAAAAAGTTTTATGGAGTTTGTGGGTGGGTTTAGGTAGCAAGAGTCTTCACAAGACCAAGAGAGACTGAAGTGGAGCTATTAAGATAAAGCCCCGCTATCGAGCTACTAGTACTGTATTACTGTACAGACTGTTTATTAATAGCAAATAAATGGGAAATGATGTCAGGTCATTCGCTGGTGATGTGATTTTTTGTCTATGGGTTTCATTGTTTCTCAGCGCCTAGCATCAGTGTAGGGGCTCAGTTTCAGAATTAAATTGTGTTTCGGCTTAAGATTGGATCCAAGACCTAATCTCACCTATTGGATCAGGGGTTTTTTGATCGAGTCATCTTTCCCAGATTCCAGGCTTATTTTGTCTAAAATTTTGTGTTTATTTGCGGACGTTTCTCATGTTTGCGAATCAGCTTTCCAAAATATTCTTTCTTTTGGCATCAGTTAAGCTAAGCTCTAGATACAATTTCTGATTGCTCTTCGACATGGCATATTGGACCAACGATGAATGACTTGTTTAGGGAAAAAAGCCAATTATGTGGCAGATCACGATGTACTTTTTCAGTTTTGTTGGCTGGATAGACTTTGTCTAGAAACGACCTCGTTAGCTCTCCAAAATTGTGCTATGGATTAATAATGAATAAAATGTTGGAAGAATAGAATTAACTGTTGGAAGAATAATGCTTGTTCTATAGCAGGTCCTGATAAACCTAGTACATCCTGTGGTCTGGGCGCATTATAAACCAGGCTAAGCGAATGGCTGTGAGTTTGGTGGCACCAGTCGAGGAAGCTTTCCGTGCTCAAAAGTGGGATCCGGCAATCAATAGTAAATGGCGTACCTCACAGGGTCAGGTTACAGATGGCACAATGCGAGATATATTTATAATGCCCGGATTTATGTTACAGCTGTTTCACTAGGGTGTGTGGAAGTGAAACGTGATTATGACCATGGGGAATTTCATTGTTGCAGTCTTGTTGATGTGCATGCATTGTGGTCTCAATGGAAAAAATAAATTGTGAAAATGTTTACCAAGCGAACTCGGTGATGGAGCAACAGTTTAAGTGCCAGAGGTGTAACATCATTTTGCAATTTAGGAATTGTTGTGCTGTAGGTCAACAGGTTTATTCTGAAATTGTCATAGTGTTATCATGTGGAAATAGTCAGTGTGAGATTATGTCACTGCATTTGTTATCTTTTTATTGCTAGAATGAAATTCGTGGAGGTTGTTTAACTAGAATAAGGGGCGTGCTTCAAATCTTGGTAATTTTTATCGTATTTTAGTCAAGTGGTGAACATGTTCAAATTTGATATAACTCTTAAAGTTTGTGGGATGTATACCTTTAGATGTATACGAGCTGAAAATCAAGACAATGGTTTCTTTACGTAGTATTGTTTATAAATATGACGAATTTCAGGATTTATATTGACATGGACCCAACAGAGCAGTGGTTGTTGATGTGTGAATTTGGAGCATGATATTTTTTAGTTAGTCCCTTTCAGCACATATTTTTCTATTATCCCGTTTGTTAAACCATAGTATGTCAGTCTGGTTACCTGATCTGAATGTCTTGCCCGGAGTTGTGCTCCACGTCGAGGGCGCAAAGTTCTTGAGTTTTCAAAGAGCTCAGTTTGTCTTCCCTCTCAAAGACATTTCTTGTCTGCTCAAAAACATCCTCATTCTGTCTGTATTTTGGCACTGGATGAGGTTTTGGAGAAGAGGATTTGCTTAATTATCCTCCCAGTTCCTTTTTTACTGTCGTTAATTATCCCCTTATTCTTATATGGAGAGGAAGAAAATAAATAGTAACGAAAGGGGGAAAATCCGAACGAGTCAACGATATCTTCAACAGTGAACTTCAGCAAGAGTATCCGCTGTAACGGAACAGGAGAAAGCAATAAGAAAACCAGAAAAAGACGAAAAACAAAAGGCGACATAGATAGACAGACTAGTAGACATGTAGGCAGACAGACAAATAAGCACGTGGGCAGATAAAGAGATAGATGAAAAGAAATGGACACCTGACATAATGTAGAAGGAAGGAAGAATGGATGGACGGTGCGATAAGTGGGTAGATCTCTAGTCATTATATGTTTCCATTTGTATGAATGAATAAACAGACTGTATAACTATGACTGTGTATGTGTATCAATATATGCGTGTGTGCGCGCGTGAGAAAGGTGAAGCATCAGGGGACCAGAAGTAATTGTGGACATAATGAGCACCAAATGGGATTGTAAGTGACTCAGACAGAATTATCTGTACCCTGCGGCTCTTCTAATATTAACGGATGAAGGAAGAAGGAATGATGACGTGCTTTCCTGGATACATCTCTCTTTTCTGGTTCTCTGACCGTGTGCTTGGCAATACCTGGCTTTTTACTCTCTGGAAACATCCATTATGTGATTTTGTGTCACACAAGGGTAAAACGAGAAGTCATTGATACTCCGTGAAAGCCAGGAGTTGTAGAATAGAACTGTTGGAACATTTTCTATGTTTGAAAATTGTTGTGGTTCTCAGAGTTCATAGAAAATATATTGGTACCGGCATGCTGCCCTGTTTCCATTGTCTACAACATTTTCTGATGATTTTGGTAAACGTCCACGGTATCCATTCTTCCCTGTTAGCCTACAATCTTTTCCCCTCAGTCTCTGTCCACAGTGTGGCTCATCATCCCCTCTTAACTTTCTTGTAGCTGATGAAAGGAAACTGCAAGTGCTTGGGGGTTTGATGGTTCGGTGCACTTTCAAACATGTTCTCGTGATATCGTGGCCTAACTCATGAATGGATTAGTGAGATCTCATCGACGAATTTGAATCTATTAGCCGCGTTATGACATGACAAATATTAATGGACAGACTATCATTCAACAATATTCTAACGTTTATCAGTCATTCCGTTTATAAGTCGTTTTGAGAAATCTGCCAGTTAGACCGACTGAAAATTGTTCGCTGAACTTTTTTATGCGAGAGGAAATTTGCTGATTTGCTGAAGGTTCTGGTTCCTATTAGATAACAAGTCGTTAGAGCGTAAGCTCAAATTAACTGTAAAGGTGAAGGCTAAAAATGTGCGCTCTGTTGGTCATTAGCCTGCAATCCAAATAATGATGAGGTGGTTCTGTACCTGTCATGCCGGAAAGTCTCTAACACTTAAGATAATGGGCAGAGTATGTGAATAAGAAACATGAATAAGATGGATGGATAGACAGACAGACAGATAGACAGACAATGTGAGTGACATGAGAGAGAAAGAGAGTGGACGAGGAGAGAGTACTCGAAAGATATCTTCGAGGGGGGGGGGGGTAGCTAAGAAGAGAGCTGAGATAACCACCTCAAGAGGTTGGAAAGTGAAATGTGTTCTGGGAGAGAGGGAAAGGAATAGTAATGGATGAAATGATATTCGTGTACAGTGATACTGATGCAGAATATTTGCGGTACGCCAAAGAAGGAAAAATCATTCGTGCAAAGACGGTTAAGGTCAGTGACGTTTTTCATGGCGAGTTTATGTTTGTAATGAAGCGGAACTTCTATATGCGTGATTTGGAACCTGGCAGTGAAAGTATTACATCTTGAGCATCGTCATATATATGAAGTGGGCGTCGAATTTTCGGGGAGCGCTTTTAGTTGAAGTTAGTGCCTAATGAGTTTAACCATCAGTGTAAATGTAAGTGGCTCATGAAGAAGCGGGGCAAGTATTTTAGTGATGAAATTCTCACCACTGTCAATTCTTCGGCTGAGCGACGTCAGCATTCGTGGCCTCTCCGGCCAAATGTCACTGAGTTCCTTTGTGTCGTATCAGCTGTAATGGGAGGAATCTGGAGCACGTACTCTCGCGAGCTGGCCTCTCAGATCTTTCTGACAGCTGTGCCACTTATGTGATCGCGCTGCTTTGCATTCTTTGTTTTTGTTTGTTTGATTTTGTTTTCTTCGACTTCTCCACCGCTTCCCTCTCTTTTTTTCTCAGGCCAAGAAGTCTGAATGTGTTCCACTAATTAACGACATCCCGCAACACACGGGGACGTTGTGTTTGGTTTCGTGCACTCTTGGAACTATCGTGGAACGAGTTAGGCACAGCTTCAGAATTTAAAACCACAGGGGGTTAGGACTACCAGAGAGCCATGCTCTAGCACCACCTTTGCCTCACACCATCACCAACGTCACTACAAACACCGCCATTAATATCACCACCAACTGGCCAACAACAGTTACAACAGCAGAGAAAACTATCATGTAATGAATGTGGGAACAGGTAACTTCACACGCAAAAAACTGATAACATTAACGGAGTTCGCATCATGTCATAGAAAACAGCCAGAAAGAAGTTGCGTTTCAAAGCATTAGATGTGTCTTGCTTAATTCGTCTTGAAAACATCTGTTTTTGTGATGAATGTGACTTAGAATCGAGGTTGATTGCCGAGAAGGAAGATACATGGTAGAAAAGATAGGTCTTATTGATCAAAGGTCCTACATGAGAAAACGAGGAAAGATGTAAAATCTGTCTTATCGCATGCAGACCAGGTATGCGGCAGTGAGTGATCTGATGGAGTGAGTCAGTGCATGCTAATCACATGTGCCTGTAGATTTAAACATAAGAGTTCAGGGACTGGAAGAGCGCATGCCTCACGCCCGGGAGTGAGCGCTTTAACTCTTTGATTGGCACATACTCTCTTTTTCTTAGCCGTTAACTCCGTGGATCATCGGAACACCTTCTGACGAGCAGTGCACAAATCTTCTCCAACCGTCGTGGTTGTGGACCAGGATCTGTAAATCCGTTCATGTTCATTTTGTCCATTCCTGAATGTTCTCGATCCCTCTTTCTTCTGTCCAACCTCTGCCAGATGTGAAATTGAGACATACATAAGTAACTACCACGCTCAGGTTTTACACTTACTATCAAACGATCATAAAACAGATAAATAAACATATAAATAAACAACTTGGAAGGATGGAAGATGTGAGTCGATGGGACAGCGCATGTTTGGAATTGAGCGCTGAGCATTACCAGCAGTTAGTTCGGTCCTGGCGTTGGCTGTGAGTCATACCCCGGGTGCTTGTGGTTGTGGTTGTCAAGTGTGCAAGGTGTATTGAGGTAATTCCACATATGTTCCAGCTTGACGCCCTCAACTTGTTGGTACTTCCTCGGCCTGACACCCTTCATTTGCACCGCCCCCCTGAACTCAACTGCTGCTGGTGATCATCCACATGTGGTCGTTAAAGATCTGTCTCCTCTCTCTCTCTCTTTCTCTCTCTCTCTCCCTCTTCCCCAGTCCCGCTCATTTGCTCTCGCCCGCTATCTCTTTCTTTCTTTTGTCTCACCCATCTTCTCATTCTCCCTCCTTCACGTTTTTTTTTTTTTTTCCCACCCTGTCGCTCGTTTCCTGTTCTCTCTGCTGTTCCTATCCTCGATTTTATTCCGTGCGCCCCTCCCCTCCCTCCCTATCTCTCTCCCATTAGCCCACTAACGATTGATGTTAGAAATAGGCGTGACGTTGAATTGTAACCTGTTTACCCACTGATGCGTTGGAAATTTGAAGGTCTGAGATTCCAGAGCTGTTTCTGTGTTACACCCAGTCACTGCTGGGCTGTCTCTTGTTCCAGTCTCTCCCACCCGCCTCTCACTTCCCCTTTCCCCATCTTTCACTTCGCCTCATGTCGTTCACGTGCATTCCGGCCTGATTGCAGCGAGCCGAACAGTTACAGAAATGAGTGCGTGACGTTCGAATGTTCAAAGAGCCAGGGGTTCCGCATGTCAGGTGGTTCTCTCATAATTGTGATTAGGTTTTCGGCTAGTAATTCTCCAACATCGAGCATAACTTAGAGAGCTGCCACTTCCTGCTGGTGCCTCGACCATTCAAGAACACGAGTCACATTCTATCGCAGAACGGGTTCTTGGAAAGATTTTAAGGCATGTCTTCCTGTTTTAAAGGTGATTTACACTGACTTATATCGCGGTTTTCCACATACCCATTGAACACATTTATCAGGGCAGCTTGTTACTTGGTGAGTCATACAGATGTTCGCTGTCATGATCATGAGGTGTGAAAAGTTGAAGTTACCCGTTTTTGATAAACTTGAATGGAAAGCATTATTTTTGTCTTTCTTCTTAGACAAATATTGTTGATCACAATTGGCTGTGGAATTGGCCAATCATTTATTGGATGCCTGATAATAGTGAATTGCTACGGGAACGTTGTTTTACAATACATAGATAGTACATGTACTGTGGGTTTTTTTTTTTTGTGTGTGTTTTTGTTTTCCTTTGGGGGGCTTTAACGATTGAATCGTTTCTATTTGCGACTGACAAAATTGTGTTCTCTACAGCTTTGATGTTTCTCAGTTTTGGTTTATCTGTTTATGAACCGGTTGCATTATAACGAGGGTTTGTATAGTGGCTGAGTGCGCTATGTTTTTCAAATTGGCAGTGGTTTACAATGTTTACGGGATGTTTTTGAACAAGTGACGGATCAGCGCAAACGCAGGCGTAACATAGCTTCTCCATAAGAAATACACAAACAAGAAGGGAATAGCGGTTATGTGTTTCCAATACCTTGGGGTATGTAGAGTTGTCTTTGTGATGTCTTGTACAGTTTTCCGCGCGGAGTGTTTCTGTGGCATGTCATCCATGTCAGTGCGCTGGCAAAAACATTAAGGCAGCATCGACGAATAGTTGTGAGTGAGTAAAACAGCCTTGTCTCAGCGTGCCACACCTGAGCTCCATGCTCACACTCCAGTCTTTGGCGAAGGATGATTTGTACTGCTACTGATCAGCTGGGGCATTGTTGACGCGTATTACGCGGAAATTGGAGATCGTTGTCTGTCTAATGCTATCTCGACAATTCCCTCAGAAATTAGTACGTGTGTAATTCATACCCTTTCACCTCGCCCAGTGGTTTTGCACGTGTTGCTGGCATGTCACAAGTCTGGAAAGTCATTGGTCATCGCTGTGTATAGGTCTAACTGTTCTAACTGTACACCGTGATTACGGGCCATCGGCTGGACGTTTTAGTCAGCTGTCACATTGAATTTGATACCCAGTAGCTGTGTGGTCGGTTGCCGCATGTTTGTACGTTCAGGCACAGCTGCCGCCTGGAGTGGCCGCCTCTCAGTTGTGATTACACGGAAAGCTCACCCTCCAGGCAGTGTAGTATCAGTGTATCATGTGCTCAATCTTCTCAGTGAACTGGCTCTGTCTGTTGGTACAGCTATTTTGAAACCTGCCAGAGTCAGTTGTTTATCGTTGGCAACACCGAGGCCAGGCGCACTATGTCAGAAACCTTAGAGCCAAACGTAAGGGATGGATAAATAGAAAACAAAATGTCTGGCTTGTGAAGTCGACCTAAGTTGTTTACCCTTGGGATTTTTTTTTTCTCTTTCTTTTTGGCCTATCTGTGTGTATAAATATATCCCAGAAAATGAAGTGGAAGCGGAGAACCGATTTGTCTGTGTTTTACAATAGGCACAGGATGTTTAGAAATCGTCCATCAGCAGCAATCAGGATGTCACAAGAGAAATCTTGCACAGAGGTGGCATTGTTACATGTAACTCACAGGTTAGTTGTATGGATTTGCTTGTAATGGCGACGTGGTGCGAGGTTTCCCAAGGCCGCGCAAGTGTTCTAGGCAATATTTTCGAACTGAAACAACAACAAAATCAAACCAATAGAAACTAACATTATCTGTGCGCCAACCAAATCCCAGTTAAGAAATGCCATGATAGTCCGTTGTGCATAGGATTTGGAAGCGGGGCATGGAGTTTTGAAGCGTTTAGATGACTTCTGAAAATGCTCACAACAGAATGCCAGATATTCCAGGGACTTTTTTTTTTTTTTTTGTGACAGCTTCCCTTCCGAATGCTCCAATAGCTTAGAGAAGCTGACATGATATTGCATTGTTTATTTATTTATTTATTTATTCAGCAGGGTCAATATCATCTTTTGGAAAATAAGTAAGATTCTATCGGAATTTGGTGTTGGGTTATCGTAAGTCGAACATTTTGTTCCAGCAGTGGTTCTAACGTTTGAAGAATTTTTATGTTATTTTAATTCAACGTTTCATATCAGAAGTGAAGACAAGGCGTGAAGGCTTGACGCTAATTTGAAATTGCCTGTGCCATGCCCCAAGTGTGCACGAGATTCATAAACATAATATAATTATGAACCTGTGAATCTTCTTGTGAAACAAAACTGGTGGAAATCAACCTGAGAGGGAAGTCGTTTGTTCTCTTATTTGTTAGTGAGCACTTGTCGTTATGCCTGCAAGGATTCTCTGCAATGATCGATAACCTCAAGCCGGAAACGAGTGAAGGAGAAAGATGAGAAGAAAAGAAAACAGCAGAAAAAAAAGTACAGTCTAGGATGTGATATGTGTGTGTAGGCGTCTTCGTTAAGCTGATGGTGAGCAGAGACTGTAGTTAATAAACTCTTGCGCCACCTGCAAGTGAGTGAGTGGGCGAGGGAGTTGTGGATTCCTCACAATCATCATGGCCTTCTCTCGTCGGAAGAGCCGGAGTATGCTCTTCTTCTTCTCTTCCAGATCGGCCAAATCGAAGCGGAAGTCCATCACAGGTAAGTAAGTCTGTTAGTGAGGGAACGGTGCGGAGGCATCTGATATAATGAGTCCAGCGTAAAAGATAGTCGATTCGAGAGCCAGCAGTAACTGAGTGGGTAGGCCAAACATTTCACTCGGGCCCGGCGTCTTGTTGAAGTCTGGCGCTAACGATCCCTTTCGTAAACCTATCAAAACTGGCAGGCACCAAAGCGATCAAGCAATTAAGTCCGTAATTATATCCAAATGTAATGGTCCAGGAGAGGAATTTGGTGATGGTGGATGGCGAGATTGTGGTGTAACAGATTCAGGGTGCTTAGAGTACTTCCTTACAGTTAGTTCACATCGGTGTTAGTAGCCCTCAGTTTAAGTAAATGGGTAGAGTTGGAAATGCTTGCTACAGTAATCATTTTCTTTTCTTCTGCCATTATCATACGAAATTACAACCCTGCCCAATGGGAGGTTGTTTTGTCCTTCTGTCCAGTGATTTTCGCCTTGTGAAAATTCTCCCTCTCCCCACAGAGGTCACAAAGTCCGTCTTTTTTTTTTTTTCTCGCATACTCCTATAAATATTATGCGCCCACAGTTCATTTTGTTGCGTGGATTTCCATTATTTTCTCCTTGCACCTATTCCAGGCACTGATTCTTTAGTTGATCCAATCCCCTTGTTTATAACACCCACAAATCGTAGTTTTATACATGTCGCTTTGATGTCTCTCTCTCTCTCTCTCAACCCTCCTTCCCTCCCTCCCTCTCTCTCTCTCTCTCCCTCTCGTACTGATTATCCTTCTTTTCACAATTCACCCCCCCCAATCCTGTGCCATTCCCAACAAACATACCAGTATTATAATATATTTACCGATTTCCGGGCATGATCTGTTGGGTTTGCGTATCAAAATAATGATGCCATCACTGAGTCGGAATGGAAAGTGAGAGGGCAAAGAGTATTACTAGCCTTTCATTACACACATTCAAAAGTCTAGGCATCTTCACGGGCCGTTGTGATTGTTCGTCAACTACATTGGAGCCGACGTTGTTGAAGAAAGATAACTGCATGCCACTTTTTGGGCTGGACTCAATATTTTAGTTACTTCCCTTTGAGCATGATCGTTTTTCTCCAGCTAGTTCCACATCACTTAATAGGCTTAGCGAGAATTTTAGCTTCTGGCCGTTCTTCATGCCTCAAATGAAATCACGCAAACAAGAGCTAAACTGTAATTGTCTTCAGCCTCTCTTTTCATAAATTATTTACATTATTGTGATATATAAACGAACATACTCTTACATTAGATCTATTGCCTCCGTGTTTGTAGCCGCCTCACTTGTTGAAATAATCGAGCATTAGAACTTCGTCATGTGCTTCATCTGTGTCATGTTAGTTGCTCCCTCCCTCACGTGTTTACACATCAGTCTTTTAAATGACGCCCGCCGCACACGCACACACACACAGATCGCGGATGTTTTGTTTCGTGCCAGCACGGATTAGTTGGCACAGGGAGCCGCCTGGTTAATGCTTCATAATGAAGGCCAGACCTCCCAGCAAATGGTATGTTTGATACTATGGCATTCTTGGGGCCTGGGGGAGCAGGTTCTTTCCTCATGCAAACAAAGCCTGGACGTTGGGGAATGAATACAAGTATGATAGAAAGAAGGAAGGAAAAGGATGAGAAGAGGGAAGGGAAAACTAAGAGAGAGAGAGAGAGGGCAAGGGCGAGAATGAGGAGTTTTATGAGGACTCCCGTGTATGCAGGCAAGTGCCTTTAGGTTACGAAGACGACTTTGTAAGAGAGGAATGTCATTCTGTGGTATGATGAACGTGAGTAATTTCTGGTAATGGCGTAGCGCATGTGGATGATTTACTGCGGATCCCTGCCAGCATATTATACGTACTTGCGTAATACTGCACTATAAACAGTGATGGAATAGACTTCACTTGGCATCGATCCAGGAAGGTGCACAGTTAATTTGCTTAGAGCAACAAGCGAACAAACAAAAGACAGACAGATAGACGGGTGAGTGGATTGATTGGATGGATGGACAAACGAGCGGATGGATGGATGGATGTGTGGACAAATGAGTGGATGGATAGATGGATCAATGGGCGGGCGGACGGACGGATGGTTGAATGGATGAATGGACGAACAAACGGACGGATTGAGAGATGGATGTAGAGAGGAAGAAGGGACCGGCGTACGATTGGCGTTGATCACCTGTCCAAGAACAGACACAACTAGATTGTTTGTACTAACATACATGTGGGCACCTGGGCATAACTGTAGCAGTTGAAAAGATAAGGAACAGAGTTATGCCCACGAAATTATTGAAAACCTCTTTTAGGAATATCCAGTCATGTCTTTGATTCCAGTGAAAAACCAGCTGCTTTTCCCGCCAAGTGCAGCAGCCAGTCACTATCTTTTTTTAACTGTTGTTGCCTGTCATCGCCTTGACATTTTACACCAACAACCAGTTGGCCTCGAGAGCTAATGCCTGCCAGTCTTACATAACGAATGTCTGACAACTGACAAGTAAAGGTAAAAGTCAATGTGTCTGTCATGTCTGTTGTCGCTGTATGTCTCTAGGATACACCTGTATGTACTAACGTAATGTCCGACCTGTGTACCGGTTTAATGAACCCGTCTCATATTGGGCGAATTACTTTTATAATAATTTATAATATATAATAATATGAAGGAGACGACAGAGTTTTACCGCCAGAGGGTGTTTGAAGAACATTGTTTAAGTAACCTCCCAGAGCGAGCCTTGATTTTTCTTATTTCCGTGTGACGCGGGGGAAAAAAAAAAATGTTGGATTTCAACAGCTTACCATGAAATCAGCTTCAGTGCGTTAATAAGTCTATACCAAGAGTCTGTACTTACTGTATGAGATAAACTGTCTTTGATGTCCACAGTGCTCAGTGATTTGAGATTTGTCTTTTGTTTGTATCATTATTTTTACCACATAGGAGTGTATGGGATTACGTGGGATGACAGCAAGGCACATTGTCCTACAGTACAATGACACAGATGCCGATGTTCACGGGAGACGTTGCAAATGTCGAATGAATGTCAGCGCTGGATATTGTGACACTGACACGTAGATGCATAAACTGAAACCCTAGCGGATGGCAGGAACTCTAGTCTGTGCAACATTCATGCGTCCACGCGGGCGCGCATGCACATAATATAAGCACACGCACTAACACATGCTCACACATGCACATATGCATAGAATCCATGCACATAAAGCTCCAATAACATACAACTCACACACACAGACACGCTGAGTTGAGTGATTTATATGTTTAAAAAGAAAAAAAAAAAATATATATATAGATAGATAGAGAGAG
>JBCAUA010814499.1:0-14635 GCA_038406235.1 Peronia verruculata
CGGTTTCCAAAATGACTTCCAGGACCCGCCCCCCCCCTCCCCTTAGAAAAGAGAAATTTGGGGTTGCGTGACACAAAGAATAAATAAATAATAAATAACAAACGAGATCTGTCATGCAATGGAACCGTGACGGGGGAAAGAGACGCGGAAGACACGAAGAAGTGATGGGAGGATAACATAACATCAGAAGAATGGAGCAGCATCTCTCTCACCATCACAGTGACTATAGGTCGTTCACTTATGACGTTTCACTTCCGCGTCCGCCCCATATTCTATTGTTTACATTTCAAACACGGAAGTAAATCACTTATGACGTTTCGCTCCCCCGTCCGCCCCACAAAAAATCACACTCCAAACACGGAAGTAAACACCAACGGGGAAAAGATCTATAGAGCGTCATTAGAGTCTAACAAAACCCCATTCCCTCCAGCAGTATCTGGCTGACCTCATCTCTTTGGCCCAGTGTATCTACTGTACACTTCGTAAGGGAATGGGTTAATGTTGCATTCTGTATTTGAGTGGGGTTTCAATAAAAATGAATTCGTCGAGTTCCTCAATGATCGGAACCAGCAGGCCGTCTTCAGTCTCACAGAATTCAATTTACATTGGCAGTATAGTAAGGCTAGCCTACTTTTGTTGGTGTATGGATAGATGCAAATTATCTATTGTACAGTTCGAAAGGAAATTGGTTTTTATATTATGATTAATTTGCGTGGATTTCAATTAAAAATGAATTTGTCAAATCCTAATAATGTTTAGATGTATTATCTATTAATAATGTCGTTCACTTTAGATTCAGTTATTTCCAGTCACGCATTTGAATTTCTTGAGCTCTATGACTTAGATCCTGTCTGAAACTAAAAAGGGACAAATCAGAAACTGATATAACTCGCTACAAGGTGTCTGATATCCATCCATCCCCATAAAAGGAGTGCATAGATAGGTTGGAACAGATCCGAATCGGCAATGTAATACAGAATCAAATGGAAGGAGATGATGATGCATAAACATAATGTGCACACAAACAAGAAATTGGAATTCAAGATTATGAATGAATTAATTAAACAATGAAAGAGTGGATGGATAAATGAGTCAATAATGGAATGAATTAATAAGTGAATGAACGATAAATGGGTGAATGAATTAATTAAAGAATCAAATGGATGATTGATTGAATTAATTAATTAATTAATTGATAAATCATTCATTAATAACAAACTCTGAAGAAACACGGGTAACAAACATGATCACAGAAAGAAGGAAGACCAACAACTACTTGGGCAGCAGGGAAGAAATTGAACAACCAGAAATACACGCAGAGAAAGATGTCTGTGACGTTTTTGGTCAACAGACAATCAATGGCGTCTGTTTACGGGACCTGATGGTGTGGTGGAAGCTTGTATGGACTCTTGGAACACAAAACCTCTTGGGGAGAAAACTTCGGAAATGAACCGACTGAAGTAGGAGAAGCCTCTATGGAAGCCTTACCTTAGTGCTACAAGGATGAGCCAGATACATGTATGTTGGCCCATTACGGGAACATTTTTTGTGCAGCCAAAAATATAATTATATCACGCATCTATACGTAAAACATTGTCATGTAGATCATGAAACGGTGGATCTTTTTCAAAAAATAACAATGATAAAAGACATGAAAGACGGCATTTACAGACTACACGCTAATTTTTATCTCGCAAGGATAAAATGCCGCGGAAAACTTTTGATTTCTTATCAGTAACCTTAATCATCTAGCCACCGACAACACAGATGAGCTAGATGTTTTGGCGATTTACATGAACTTTAACTGAACGATTACTTAAAAAAATATGGGGAGAAATCAAACATCAATAAATCTTGGCCAGAAACAAAAGATGTTCTTCAAATTCAGTAGACCATCATGAGTTCTGTATTTCCTTTTGGTCTCTCTACATCAGTTGGTCCCATGGCGGAGCAGCGCGCCAGGGTATATGAGTAGGTTCTTTGCTCCCACCTGCAGGCGGTAAAAGCCCATCTCCGGTGTATTGTCTCAGATGAAATACCATCGTGGACGTTGCTTCCACCTGCAGGCGGTAAAAGCCCACCTTCGGTGTGTTGTCTCAGATGAAATGACATCGTGGACGTTCCTGGGGTGACATCCCCTCTCTCTCATGTCTTCTATCCTCCTCTCTTTCCTTTCTCTCTTACTTTCGAGTAAACATAAGTGTTTGGCACAACATAATCGTGCTGATATACCGTTAAACCCAAACGCAGTCAAACAAAGCATCAGCCGGTATGGTGAGTTACGCCTAAAGGGAAAGATTTTGTTTCAGCTTACCCCCAGTACAGGCATTCACCGGCTATGCTCTCATATTTGTTAGGTTCTGATTCCAAGGCAGTCAGAACACCTTTGCAGACATCTTTATAATGAAACTCTGATATGCATTCGGGTCAGTTTCCCTACATTAGTGCGCATTAGAATTTGTAATAGACTAATCTCGGCGATAGCATGTCAGATCACTGCAAAGATCACTGACTGTTCATGCTATCATCTTTTTTTATTCATGCTATCATCTTTTTTATTCATGCTATCATCTTTTTTGTTCATGCTATCCTCTTTTTTGTTCATGGGTAATATTAGATTGTAAAGCGCTTAGAGCCTGAAATTACGGGATAGGCGCTATATAAATACTCTCTATTATTATTATAATGATGGATTGCTCTTAAAAAGTGTAACTGTGTCGAGGTATTGTACAGTTTCTAAGTGCTGTACAAAATATCTTAATTCAGACTGACTCAAGGGAGGGAGACCCAACTCAAACATTGAGTTCAGTTTCCTGGGAGGCATAAACGTCTAGTGTCTGTTATGTACTCAAATGATAATAGTATGTCTAAGAAGAACTTTGATCAAAGTTGCTAAATATAGCATGCTAGCAGTTGACTCATGAACGCCCTGTATCTTATCGGAAACAAAGTATTTGACTAATTTCAATATTGCTTGTGTCTTCTTAAATGCTCTGCTTTACACCAGAATTAATCATCACAGCAAAACACCTTCCATTTCTGTGCTGTGTTCTGACGAATGGCACAGTTATCTGGAATCCGTCATAATCAAGAGCATCCCCATGCAGAGCCCTGCATCATGCCTTTCTGCAACTACAAATTACAGTATTTTTGTCCCGCTGACATGAAGTGAAGATCTTTGAAATCGTTAAAGTATAGAATTATTCAAGAGTAGATCTAACGGGAGATCATTGTGCTCCGCCCTATTACCTCCCTTTGCCACCCAAAAACGATGTTAAATAAGCAGTGTAAAGAGGCGAAAAAATAACTTTCGCTCCCAGTGCGTGAAACATACACCTTGAAAAATGAAACAGAAAATTATGATGTAAAGAGAATGTTTTCTTGTTATGTCCCCTTTGTAATTTTTTTTTTTTTTTTAATGATTTTTTATTTTATTATTATTATCATTATTATTATTATTATTTTTATTTTAAATGTTTATTTATTTTATTTTATTTTTTTATTTTCTGATGGGAATGATATGAAGTCATAGTATGGGATACCCCCCCCCCCTTTTTTTTTTTACACTGCTTGATCAACGCCTTTTTAATATTAGTCTGGCGAAGCTAAGTAATAGGGCTAGGCACAAGGGCCTCCTATTGAACTATGATTGATAACAGTTTTTTTGTTTGTTTTTTTTACTCTAAAAAGCTAAAAATGTTACCGAAGACAAAGTTAAATTTAATAAAGAGAGAGAGAGAGAGAGAGAGAGAGAGAGAGAGAGGAGAAAAGTAACATTTGATAAATGTCTTAAAGTTAAAGAAAATTATGTTCCACGAAAGGGCCTCTAATGCAGGTCAATTTCAAGTCAGCACAAACTAAGCTATGGAGATTTAAATATGAACTAGGTCAATACTGTGTTATTGGTTAAAAGCCACTTCCAACCATAAAGGGTTAAAAAGTTTATTTTAAACCATCCAGTTGTCCAGAGAATTCCTGGGCCGAAATATATGACAGAACTTGCAAAGTTCCACGTTCAATCACACAGGATTGAAATTCTGTCTTAGACTTTTCTATCGTCAACAATCACGAAGCATACCTGGGCGGAATTATATGACAGAATATGTAAGACCTAGAAAACAATGCTCATAAATATTATGCGATATTCACTGCAAAAATATGCAGTTTGCGCTGCACGTATGTTCTCGTTGTGGGCATAGGGACCTGCCCCGGCAGACAAGTCTTCAGGTGCTCTGCAAGCGATCCATCTTGTGGCCATAATGATGACCGATAGTTTCCCTGTACCTTCATCAATCAGTTCCATGGTATGCACAACCACTGTTGAAATCCCAGTTGTCTTGCGATTCCTGAATAGCTTTGGATGAGGTATTTGTTCGCTTTATCTTATATCGTCTAAACCACGCATTGCCTAGTTCTTGCATTATATTATTGTGTTCGACGTTCAAGTTTAACCATTTTCACTATCTCCGGTGCGGCTAAGCCAAGTCACATCGGGCTAAGACAGGAGAAGCTTTTCAAATCACACGTCTTTTGTTTTCCATGAGCACACAGGGTAAGAGCAGGATCGCAGTAAGCAGAAGTGGAGGATGGGAAGCTAGTTCCATGACCTCGATAATTATAGATGGTTTTATGTGGAAAAAAAATCAATCAATTAACAACTACATAACAAATCATTCATTCCACAGTTCCAGGAAGAGAAGACCGAACTACTCGCTGTTTTAGGAGGTGATGGATTAAATAAAGAAGAAAGGAATCAATCGATTAGTCAATTGTCCATCGATCAATCAATCAATTTATCAACCACATTAGCGAATACATGCCCTTACCTCAAAAGAGAATTGCAATAGGGATGGCATGGCGGAAGGGGGCGCGGGGGGGGGGGGAGGGGAGGAGGAGGAAGTAGTGAGGAGTCATTCACTGTTTATTCATTTGTCGGTCGATTTATTCAACAATGCCATCAACGCCATCCATCGTTTTCTGCGCTGTCCAACATCCACTGGATTACGAATACAAGCAGTATCCAAATTAATCTTTTCAGCCCAAGGGGACATTCGCTGATGAAGGTAAACAGTGCTTATCTAATAACGCCACTTCTACGGGTTTTACACGGCGCAGGATAAATGAATGCTCATAAATTTTGCAGTCTGTCTCATTCATTAATGATCCTCTTTGCCTCAGGTCGGAGTTGTTTACGATCACAGTCGTCCATCTGATCCATTAAGCACCAAAACTAATACACTGTGACAGAACGCTCTTTTCTTCACAGCTTATTAATTTCTTCATCTTTTCAACTATTTCATAGTTTTCATGAAAAAAAAAAAAAAAAACCAACTGCATGTCCTCCTTCTTAAAGAACTGCATTTGTTGTTCACATTATCTTGAGGAAGAGACTGTAGAACTAAATTTTTGATTTTTGTCGAAACCGAATTGGTCAGAAAAAAAAGGCATTTCAAGCTTCGTTACAGTAGCGTTCGTCATAATACAGAGCAGGTTTGGTACCTGTTTTCTTAGTTGTAGATATTCTGGATGGTTAGGAGTACACAATACATTTGTATTTGTTGTTTTGTAAGAGAATATGTTCAAACATTCCATCCCTGTGCTATCCGTTCCAATCCCAGGTCCAACTATTCAGTGCCCTAAATACCTGCTTCCAAAATAAAAAGTATCACTATAAAGATGGAGCCACGTCGGTTGTGACACTGGTCAAGAAAGCTGCTCTGATACGTGTATATGTTATCATAGCATGGACAAAGTGAAATGGACTTTTATACTGTTAGTGGGGAATCAGGTTGGTCAACTCTTTGTTAGTTTCCTTTCTTATACAAAAAGGAAGTGTTGAAGAAAATGTGCTAAGTGTTTTTTTTTTTTTTTTAAATGTTAATTTTTGGGCCCTTTGCTTGAAACATACCGCATGAAAACCGCCCAAAAAGAATATGGTATAAAAAGAATGTTTTCTTCTCATTCTTGTACTTTTACCAATTTTTTTTTTTTTTAATAATTAATCTTTCGAATGACATGAAGCAGAGTTTTTTGTTGTTTTTTTTCATCTCTACACTGCTTGTTCTATACCTCTGATATTTGGTAAAGGCAAGAAACAGGCTCGACACAACGATCTCCAACTGTTATTTTGAAAACGGGAGAGCGGTCACATTAGAGGGAGTTGAGAATGAAACGAATCGGAAGTGGTTGCACCGATCTACACATTAAGCCAGGCCGAAGAGGAAACGAAAAGAAATTGTCTAGACCCCAAAGTTCTGATTTGCTTCTGTCGGACAATCCATTCTACCACCACAGATGACCATAAAAAGGACAGTAAAATAAATCGATCGACGCTGTGAGAAACACTTGGCGGATATTAAACAAAAATATAACTGACAGATTCTGGGATTGCAATGATGAATCTCCTTCCTCCAAACAAAACCTGAAAACGTTGAGAAAAAAAAAAATTGGCTCAGCAAGAGACGGCGAGGCACTTTGTGTCTCAGCTTAAACGAAAACAAGAGAAACAGCTGCCAGAGAATGGGATATTTATGGGTCTGGTTATAGAGGAAGTAGGAATATTGATGTGTATATTAAGAAATATTTTCAGCGTAGATTTCATTATTATGACATGTTTATAAAGAAAGAAAAAGAAGATCTGCGGGAGAATGCCATAGCAATCTAGATATATGGACGTTTTTTGGAAGATCTAAAGTATGATGCTAAGACATTGATGTGTATATTTATAAGAGAGCAAGAAAAAGACAATTTGTGTGTTTAAGTTAAGAGATGATATTTGGCCCGTTGCCTATATTCATATTCTCTAATTATGTGAAGAAATGAAAACATCTCAGAGATAATGTGACGTTCTATATACGTCTTTCAACCTCCTGATGGAGGTTATCTCGACAGAGATAATGAGATAATCGTGTATGATATGGATAGTTGTGAAAGAGCAAGAGATGCCTTAATTCTGGACAAGACAATTGTTAGAAACTGGTAGAGAACCAACAGCTTTATGGGATCTTTTCTAAATATATAGATTAAACTGAAACTGCCCTACGACTTAAAGTGTATGGTAAGCGTACGCACCTCGATGTTTGAATTTTGGATGATTAAACTGGATGTTACTTAAAGAAACCATGTTTGTTGTTATGGATGATGTGCAAGCTGAAGCAAAAGCACACTAGCCTAGACACATAGAGCAAAGACCATCCTATCGAACTAACAATTCAGATCAAACACCCTTGCGAATTTAGTATTCAGTTATTATCGCCTTTTCAAGAATAACGTCGTACTTAAAAAAAAAAAAAAATTCTGATTCATCTTTCTGCAACAATTTTATGTGCCAAATTTCAGATGGATACATTCAGTAGAAAATATTTACGGTTTTTGCTGTACACCAATAGGATAGATGTTTCTTCATACAAAATAACTCTTTTTATATTTATATGGAGGTGGGAGAACCAAAGAATGACAAGACATTAGTGTGTGCTGTTATGAGAGAGCAACAGAAAGCACTGACGCGGGATTAGACAATCATTTATTTTCTGTTTATTTCGGGAGTAAACTGCAAAACGGAGATATGATATAACACTCAGCTTATTGTTTATGTGAAGAATGTGAAGTTTCGTGAGGTGACAAGGCACTGATGTGTATTTTATTGAGGGAGTAAGAGAAGGATCTAGGAAGATTAACAAACACGTTTTTGTATCTGAATTGATACGAGAGCAAATGAAAGCTTTGAACGGTGATAATACTCTTTAGTCTTACATGTAGGCGAGAAAAATGTCCTTAGAGGTTACAATAAACGACTTGAGAGAATAAGTAAGATGTTAAGGAGAATATTATCTAAGAGTGATATACGATGAAAAGACAAGAAATATGGAAGATCTGAAGGGAGAAGAGAAAGATTAAGCCATAAAGTTTTAATATGATAAATAAGAAAAGGTTTGATGACAATAGGTCAAACACCAGAGAAGATAAGAAGAACCTTGAGAAAATGACTCGAGGGGCAGGAAAGATCTAAGAGAAATGACGGCCAAAGAATTATTAAGCTTTAAAGTAAGAAAGCAATTGTTTTTCCAAATCATTTTGTAGATGGCTGGGAGTGTGGTTAGATGGATGGATGAATGAATAGATGGATGAGTGGGTGTGTGGGTGAGTGGGTGGATGGATGGATGGATGGATGGATGGATGATGAATGGATGCCTGATGGGTGGATGGATGGATGGACAGATGAATGAATATATGGATGAAGGGATGAATGGATGAATGGATGGATGATGAATGGATGCAGGATGGGTGGATGGTTGGATGGACAGATGGATGAATATATGGATGGAGGGAGGGAGGGAAGGAGAGAAGTACGTAGGAAGGAGAAGGAGAGGAAGGGGGAGAGTAAGGAAGGAAGGAAGTAAAAGAACGGCTGGAGAGATGTATGGAAAGATGGAGAGAAAGAAAAGTGGATTAACAGAGGGAGGACTGGATGGGTGGCTTTTGGTTTTGCAAACTCTATAGTATGCCAAGATACCAAATAAATCTAGTATGTAAGATTTAAGCATTAACAGAAGCAGCAACAGGCTGAGGCACAAACCTTTAAACCCCAATTTCTCAAAAGTTGAGAGAACGGAATTAGACCTTGTCATTTGAAGGGAGAATTAAGACTTTTAAAACGGTCTAGTTCCAGCCGATGAGTGAAAGGTGATTAAGTACGTAAGTGATTGAATGAGTCAATGAATGTGTAGTTAAGAGAGAGAGAAAGAGATAGGGGAGAACGTGAATAAGTGCCTGCATTATTGTGTGAATCTGTAGGTGAGTGACGGAGTGGGTAGGTGTGTGAGTGAGTGAGTGAGTGGATGAGTGAGTGAGTGAGTGAGTGAGTGAGTGAGTGAGTGAGTGAGTGAGTGAGTGAGTGAGTGAGTGAGTGAGTGAGTGAATGAGTGAGTGAGTGAGCCAGTGACTGATGAGCGAGGGAGTACACGAGCAAATGAGTGAGTGTGTAAATGACTGAACGAGGGAATTTTAAGTGAGTGAATGAGTGAGTAAGTGAATGAGTGGACGAACGAATACATGAGTGAAAGAGTAAGCGAACGATGGAGTGATTGAAAGGGTGAATTAGTGACCTATTTTGTGAATAGATGATATGTGTTATTAAATAAGTTACTAAGAATGCACATGAGTATTATATGTAAAACAAAAGTCGGTATGCTTTTTACATCAATTCTGAAAATCAGTTCTGCACTGGTCAATCGTCAACAGTAACCTCAATTTTTAATAAAGAAGGATATCTAATTATAAGTATAAACGAATATCTCTTTAACATACGTTTCTGGTACTTTCTACGGCATCATGATCTTCTAAAATCACAAATGTAGCACTTTAGAATGTTTTATACTCGCACTTATTATCATGATTTTGCATAATATAACACATTTTCTGTTACCCCATACGTGCTACATGAGGTTCCTTCTACTTATATCATGTTATAAGAATGTGTCCTCAACCCACGAGAAACACACGAACTACAAAGCAATTACGGCATAATGGCTCTAAGAGTGATTTTTACGAGCTCCAGTAACGCACCCGCGTTCATCCTTCAGGTTGTTATAGCTGTTTAAAAAAAAATAATAATAACCTTCAACGTATTTAGTACCAATGTTCACCGTACTTACCCCTTTGATCGGGCCTTGCATGATGTGTTTATCCATCGTATTGAATATACACAACAGTGAATCAAACACTCGGTAACTTAAGAAGAAAACATAGCTTACACTTCATAGACGAATAGAGAGTTCTGTGTTACTGCCACGTTATTACACTATTATAATGTATGTCATTTTCCGGGCAAGTAAAGCTGAATTAGATGTAGATCAGTTCCAGAGTAAGCTACGTATCAGTCACTGGGGTCTTTAGGAAAGAGAAAAAGGATAGTGCATTTCGAACATTACAGGTTATAATTATACACGCCAGTGGTCAGCAAAATTGTTAGAAGAAAAGATTATTTTATTCAAACAGTACAAGAAGAATGAAATTGCTTAAGCTAAATCGAAAGGATGGGAAAAAAGTATAAGATTTTGTTGATATAGAAAGAACACAAGCACCAAAATTTAAATTACGTAGTACAAAAAATATATAACAACCATTTATTCAGAACGTAAAGTTGACTAGGAAAAGCAATTCAATAACAACTTTACATTGTGACTAATCCTTGTCACAGTACTTTTTATCGAAAGTTTCATTTAAAAAAACAAAAATCGTTTATCCATCTTGTGTAAAGCAAAATTCTGACAGGAAATATTTCTGTCTGTCTACAGTGATTATGGCACCGATATGTCTCACTCACACACACACACACACACACACACACACACACACACACACACACACACACACACACACACACACACACACACACACAATGCTTTAGTAAGAACAAATGCTTGACAATTTGCATTCTCTGATATAAGATCAAAATTCTTTACACCAAAAACTGTACAGATATTATAAACACAATTCATAGTTTCTCAATAAAGACTGGACACACAGCGATAATATTCGATTCCTCCTACAATCGGTTAAGTATATCACAACTTTAGAAAAAAATCTTTCAGATTTGACGAATATCATAGTTTAATCTGACTGGTTATGACCAATCGTAAATTATCACAGCGTCTCAGTGAAACCCGAAAACTTACCCTTACACACAGGCGAAGATAATTTACATCCAAACTTTACAAACATTCTTTGGATTTTATAAACTCTAATAATTCTATCTGTCTAGCTATGCAAGGGCGGACGCGTCAAAAAAAAAAAACGTTCCTAGAATCCTACACAATGAGCGAAGTTACGTTATTCACATGCAAGGGTTAGCAATCCTCTCCAACCCGATCGACCAACCCCGCGATCACAGAGCCCTAGGCAGAAGGCGCGAGACACGGACACCAGTGAAACTAACTGTTCCCGATGATGAACGTGCGACGACTGGGTCGCCATCTATTGGTGGAAGTGCAAGGCCTGGTACAGATCACATTCTGAGAGTGATTTCCCTTTTTTTTTTTTTTTTGGCCATAGAAGTATTAAAAAGGGGGCTGATCTTCATAAAGAGTCGGTCATTAGAATTCCCTAAAGTGTACAGGTACGGAAGAACAAGCCAACATATAAATAAATAAGTCAGCAGGTAAATAAATTCACAATTTAATAAATAAATAATAACAAAGAAATAAATCAATGAATTTACTCCATATTAAAGTGGAGCTCTGCAGAACTGGTGATGCTAGAGAAATGGGGCAGTTCTAATAAATAAAAGTCTCTAGGCGTCACTCATGAGACCTGTCACAGCATAGGCATGTAAACTATACAATATTAAGACTGACTAGGACAGTGGGGTAACATTTTAAAAGGTACCTTTGACTTTTTTTTTTCCGGAAGGAGAGGAAGGAGGTGCCGTAGAAAAAAAAAAAAAAGGTTAAGCATGTGAATGACTTTTCAAATACAATCGTTGCTTTATTTTGTCATTTTGGAGCTTACTTAAACATGGGCGTCCCACGATATCATTCTAGAAACAGTAGTACTTTTAGAGTTCAGAGCTCGTGACGGTATAACTTTAAAACATTTATTGGCTATCAGAGTTTTTATGTCGGTAAAATATTTATTTGTCCAATGCTAAAACTCTTTTTCTTTTTCTTGTTATTGTTGCTGTTTCTTTACCTTTAAAATATAAGCAATCAAATTTTCATTTACCGTGAATCTTAATGAAACTAAATCTGTCCTGTGTCTACCTAATTTATCTCTTCACGTATTGATAAAATTTTGTTATTTCTTCCTCATTTCTTAGTCCGATTCCTTAAAAGTAGCTCTTGTTCAAACCAGGACAGACTCAGAATGTACTTGACATTGTTTTATTGTTGTTTGCTATTTTTTAGTGTTTGACTCATTGCTGCAAATAGTTTCCCTTGCTGCTGGAAATTTCATAGTCCATGTTCGTCGTCAAGTAGTCCATGTTTAAAGGCCTTAGATAGATAAGCACCACAGTGACCAGCCTCTTGATCACTCACGGCTGGGCAGATATTATATTTCCTATGGATCATCATACTATGACTATTTGTTCCCACCAAGCGAACGGCTGGAATCCCGGTCTAATATTGGTAGGGGGTACAAGGTAGGGGTACAAACACTGCAAATTTTTCACTGCCATTGTCATTGAAAAACAGAAACATTCACGGGATCAGTAACAAGCGGTAACATACATAAAGGCGTGCTCTATTTTTAGCGGGGGTACAGATTCCAGGTCTGTGTTTAGATCATTACCAATTGTGTGTGTGTGTGTGTGTGTGTGTGTGTGTGTGTCTGTCTGTCTGTGTGTGTGTCTGTGTGTGTGTGTGTTTTAATCATGACCTGCCACAACATCGTTAATATAATACATTATATTTTCTTTCTTGGCGTTTGCATTCCTTATTCCATTCTTTCTTTTTTCCCCTTCTTTCCCCCCTTCTTTTCTTTTTCCTCTTTCTTTCTCTATTTATTCTTCCTTCTCTCTCTTCTCTCTTTCTTTTTTTCGTTTCCTTTCTTTCTTTCTTTATTTCCTATAATCACTCCTTCTTCTGTTCTGTTTATTCTGTCTTTCCTTCTTCCTATCTTTCTTTGTTTCTTTTGTTTGTTTGTTTTCCTCAACCGATGTCTATTTCATTCAACGTTGATTAGGTAATTTTTATGTATTTTGTTTTCTGTTTATAATTAATTTTCTTTTCATATTCTTTAAATTACTTAATAGTTATATTTCCTTTTCATGTCTTTTGTTTACTCCTTCTGTTCTCTTTATTCTTTCTTTCCTTCTTCGTATCTTTCCTTGTTTCTTTTGTTCCTTTTTTAAAAATTATTATTATTAACAATATCTATCTCATTCAACTTTGATTAGCCACTTTTGTTTTGATTTGTTTATAATTAAACTTCTTTAAATATCCTTTTAATTTCTTTTCCTTTTTTTTTTTTCTTCTTATTTTTTTAAAATTATTGTTATTATTATTATTATTTTAATTTTTACTTTTGTTTGCTGCCCCCCCCCCCATTCATTTTTTCCCTAAAATACATTTCTGTTTCCAGATCAATTGCCATTGTTTGTTGTACTTCGCTGTTGCTGCGTGAAGTTAACGGCGATTACTTTTGATCAAATCTGTGACTTACCATTGTCAGACACGAGGAATGGTGAACAAGTAATGTAATGGTTTATGTGTAGACAAGAACATTAAATAGAAATCACCTTCGCGCCCTTTGACTGAGACTGTGCTACCTGTTACTCCTTACATACCACCTCATCTCTTCTGTTGTCGTACCGGCATCTCTAAAGATTGAGTCACCTTCAGCTCTCTCTCTCTCTATCTTCCATTCTTCCTTGAGAATTAGCAAATCTCAATCCGCTCCATTCTCGGATATTAGCTTTCCATCTCTTTCTTTACCTTCTCTTTCGGCGATGCTTATGACGAAGCATCTGTAGCCATCTTGTTACTTTTGCATTTTGTAGTGGGAATTTTCTTTTTCTTCTTTCTTCGTTGTCATGAGTACGCCAGCACCTTAAACAGAGCGGACGTATCTAAACGATTAGTGGCCTTGTAGTTAGCCGCCTGCCCAATTCGGAACCCGCCCCCCTGTGTGTCTAATCTCAAAGGGGCGGTAATTTTGCTCTGTGAAAAGACAGTTCACACAGAGTCTTTTCTTGACACGACCCAGGTTACAAATGGACCGTGAACTTTAGACACAGAATGTAATAGGTAGATGGATAAAGATTTGAGCCCTTAACGAGCAGACGCTTACGAGGAACTTGAAAATGTAGGTGAGTGTTTCCAGTGGGTCTGCTGCTATCACACAGATTGCAGTGTGTCTAGAGTCTGTTCTGTACGGGAAGAAGCATGATGTTAATGCCATTCATTGTAACAATTCTTGTTATTCAAATACAAACAATCACAATGTCAATTGTATAACATAATATGATGGCGCGCTTCCATTTTTGATTTTTTTGTTGTGGTAGAGCCATATCTCTTTCTAAATGACATATTTTCCTGTTCTAGTCATGTCTCTTTTCGAACGCCTTGTTGTTGATGGCTATCTTTATTGTGATTGCATTTCTAATCTACAATATTTTATTTTCGTCTCTACTTAAAGGGTATTATTTAAAAAATACAATCGCATCGCCTGCAGTTATTGATTTCTCTATCGTAACAAGAATTGTTCTTATCAGCTAACAAGTGAACAGACTGAAGTAAAGACCGTAAAAAAAAAAAAAAACTAACGAAAGACTAATAGAACAGTAAGACGCTAAACAACCCAGAAATAATGGCCTTCTTTCTTCTCAAAGTCCCTCAAATGTCATTTTGTAACCCACTTCAAGTGCCTCCTGTCATCCATTGACCAGACAATTGTTCCCATGTGGCTCTGCCAGTTACTTGTGGGAAAACTAGCCACCAGCTGAGTAAATGTACTTGACAAAGTCAGTCAGTGACCTACACTTAAATGGACACACGAGGTCTTCCGATGAACTTTAAAGTCACGCCAACTTTGAAGGCTGCCTGGGTTTAGGATGTCCCTGAGATAGATAGATAGATAGATAGATAGATAGATAGATAGATAGATAGATAGATAGATAGATAGACAGACAGACAGA
>JBCAUA010814610.1:0-14635 GCA_038406235.1 Peronia verruculata
ACGTAGGGCAAGTGCCAGTATGGAAAGGATGGAGTCTCCAACTTTTCTTGGACAGGCCACACTCACTCTTTGCTTGCGTGAAAAAAATTATTTCCTTCGATGCCAGCAACGTTTAATCGCTTAGTTTTTGTTAAATGGTGCACCGGCACACGCCGGCGAAGCAAGAGGAGCGTAAAAAATAAAATGCAGGTACCTGACGTAATATATTAAACAAAGAATCGAAGTTTATTGAAGTTTATTGTCATGTGCTTAATAATTGATAATGGTCGTTACGTTCGACATGCTGTTCTTCTTTTAGAATATAAGAATCAAAATACGACTTTTCAGACCATTGTCTAAAATCTAAAATGTTCTCAAAAGTTCTTTATGGTTAACAGCCATCTGATCAAAATGCTGTGTTGTCGTATTGTTTTCGTGTATTAAATTTGGTCAGTTTTGCATCCATGAATTTAACAGGGGAATCAAGAGCTAAAAATATTATAAGATTGAGGAAGTTCAGTGATCTTCTTGATAGCTTTACCAGTTAAGTACTGGTGATACGCGAGGCCTGATAAACATCTTTGTTTAAGACAAAGAGCTAAAGTGAGTGGATTGTCATTGAGTCAATGATAATAACGATATTGGGTTCATTATTTATCTTATTTCAAACTATTGTCTCTGTTTTTTGTGTCAGACTACACGAGATGTTTTCTCCACTGCTGATTTGAAAGATAGAGCGTAGTGTAGGACAAAAAGTATTGAGAGTGGATGAAACGGCTGTCTTGAGTCTAAAATAAGTTTTGACGACAATACAATACTGTCCATAGAAAATGAAGATGCCATCCAGAAAATGTACATGTGTTCAGCTACATGTATTCATTGGGCGAGTAAACGCGGTAGTAAATATGTGTTCCTGTAATTACAAATTACATAGATATAGATGTACATATTTATTCAGTGTCACATCTTATATGTAAGGTAAACGTTGCTTTACACGTATATCATAGCATATAAAGACTGCTTGTTGTTGTATTGACTTAAATTAAACAAGAATCAGCTTTACATTGCTTTCTCGTAGCAAGTGTTATGAATTAGGAATCGTGTCCGTGCACTACAGCGCTCATTGTACATTGAATCATTGTCTGCGTATGCGAGGGCTCAGGTCGCGGAATCTTCCACAGGCCCTGCGTATTTATAACTAAAATACTGCTTCTTAGAAGTACATTTAGTACATGTACACTATCTTATAGAGTCTGTTTTTTTCACCACTTTAACTCCTGTGCGGTACACAATATGAAGGGACTGGTGTAAAGGACTTGGTGATGATAACGATCGGGATGGTATGAGCTATGACTGATAACATCTTGATGACCTCCATTGCTAGCATGTTACAGCTGCTGTGTTGATGATTTGCCTCGGTGACACACTTTGACACTGTAGACATTAACTCTCCTTCTATCTTTCGTTGTGGACATAGAAGATGATTGTGTGTTTTGGGGATTGGGGTGGGGTTGGGGGGGGGGGGGGTGAAGAGAAGGAGTATAACGATGTTTCTTTTAACAGTGGATTGGGAACAGGGGGTGAAGAAGGGAATGTTGTTGTTGTTTGTTTTGTATTTATTCTTGTGGCAATGAACAAATTAAAATTGTGCGGTTTTTTTATAGGATGGATGTATTTTCCATACTGCATACCCGGCCAGTGCGTGAAATTTAAACATTGCATAATATCATAGGTGTCGCAAGCAAGCCACTGTTAGTCAGCCTGAGTACTTTTTTTTTTTTCACCAATAAGTAAAAACTGGCATCAAATTATTGTAAACAAGAGGTTTTTCGTGCGATCTTTGCAGATTTTTTTTCCAGTTAAAGCAATTACGCGTGGAGGAAAGTACAATATTTTCCTTTCATCTGTTCTTCATACACTCAAGGCTATGTCCATCGCCATCACCCTCACCGTGTTGGGCAGGATATAGCCGTTATCGTGCTGATGTGCCTTTAAACCCCAACTCAAACAAACAAACAAACATCGCTATCACCAGCATTATCACTATCAAATACGAACCCCGTGCTAAAACGAACCCAGACCTGTGTCGAAGGAGGACCATATCCAGTCAGTTGGATTCACACCTTTGATTGTGACTGTCGTTGCTTAGCGACATCGGGGGTCGGCCAGAGGTAGAGGCTGCTGGTTTTGATCCACTCTGTGTGAAACGGAGCTCAAACGGGTAGATCTAGTGTCTGAAACGAATGCAAAAGCGTCACAGCTTAAACAGAAATCAACCAGAACGCCTAGACGGCTGGAAAAAAAAAAAAAGACCACATTACAATTATGTAAACCCACTGTGATAATACACAACACAATCTGACTTAATATATAAAATAATTGATGGCAAGAAGAGGTGGAGGACAGACGACAGACACAGGGGATTGGGTCTTGCAGCGACATCGTCACGGTGTAACAGGACTACTAGAAGCCAAAGCCCAGAGATACTTTTTATTCTAAGGGCTATATGGCCGTGCTCTGTCATTCTGATAAAATATCTCCTAGACAAAATCACATAACAGAATTGAGTTCCCGTGAGCTATTCATCCGCCATTGTCCTAAGTATTACACGAAAAGCACCCCCCCCCCCCCACATCTACCTGCTCATCACCATACATGTTCTATGCTCTGCCACATTTTCTTACTTGAAGAGTAGTTGTTATTTTGCCACATTCTGTACTCGCCATGTCTGTCATTTTGATCTCATCTGCCACTAGTAATTGGTGAAGTCTTAGCAGTGCAATGTTGGGTGACGACGATGAATACAAATTGCAAGTACAATGTATAATCCATTTTGATAACAACGTCATTATAACTGATTTGTCAGCGAAGATGCCACAAGGGCGCGTGCACACACTCCAGAGTGATTAGACTTTTTTTAGTACCTGGGGTCTGCACGAGATGAAAGACCATAATCGTTCTCCAGCCCAGCTGTGAAATCCTCTTGCTGCATTGCTTGATGGCAAACAAGATTTTGTTTGAATAAGAAATCTTCTGTTTCATCCGTGTGTTGATGTCTCCCAAAACTTTGCGGAAATCGTGTCAAGGGAAGCTTTGAAATGAAGTTTTGGTGTAGTTGGCTACTGTGTCAATCTTCTGATTGGCGCATTCTGGCATACATCCGGACAACTGGCTGAAGAGTATTTGTCTGGAATCTCACGTTTTACCCGAAAGCTTTTAACGCGAAGCCAAATTTTGGTTTCTCACATTTGTTTTTAACCCCCACACAGTCGCTGGCATGGGTTGGTGTAGGCGATATTTGGCCATTATCGGAATACGATCGTTTTGGCAACGCTTCGGCAACAAATCTTGAAGTTTCGAGAATGTCCCATTTTGAAAACGGTCATGACAGAAAGCAAACAGGCAGGCCGAGGCTGTTACAATAACGCACGCCTTGTGTCCATTGTATCTGGGAAAGATTTGTTGACTCAGCCGAGCTTCTGTTTCTGTGCACGTCCATTGGTGAGCGAGCTGGAACCAATATTGTTTAATAGGAGAGATTTCCTACCACGAGAACTAAGGATTAGTGCTGATAATGTTGATGTCTCTCGTGAGTGTTGCAAGTCATCGTCAAACCCCGTGTCCTGGGACGATTTCCAGGGACCAGTTTTTTTTTTTGGAATCGCCTCGAACTATGATCGTCAGAGAGTTTGATTCTTAAATAGTTCTTAAGCATCGATGACGAGCTTAATTTAGAGTTACAGCAAACTTTAATTAACAGGCGGTTCCTTTTGGGGCATATAAACTGATAGGATTTGATAATTTCTGTTTATGCCTTGCCCCAACAGCAGTTGTCAAGCCAGTTTGGGTTTCACGTAATATTGATGTTTTTGTCAGTGTGAAACTTTATACAGGTGTTCAGAGATAGTTAAGGCATGGATAATAGAAAGACAAAACATCTATTCAGTCAGATGTACCAGGTAAATGTGAGTTATTAATTACTTGTACGAAATTAGCCTAAAGAGTTACAATGTAATATGATAAAGAGAATAGTGAGTGAAAATGTACAGGTTTAAAACCAGGCCTTCTAAACATAACAGTGAGCTTGCAGATACAAAATATTACACTTTTCTCGAACTTTGCCTGCAATATATTATCACGGTTATTGATATACTGATATAAGCCAATTTATCAATGGTCATTGACCACTTCCTTAAGAATTCAGTCACTCACAACTCGCATCATACATACGTGAATTCGTCGTCAGCGACTTAGGCTCATTACTGCCACTGTTGCCGCCTGGCACTACACAAGAGAAGATCACTGACAGTGGACCCCCTACTTTTATATCCTGTGTCAACAGGCGGACACAAGAACATCCAGTTTAACTCCTGCCTTGCCAAAAGATGGACGCTCATGAACGTAGCCGCTCATCATACAGAGCTTCACTGTGACATTACAAAGTGGTTCAGACTAGAAATTCTTAAGACGAAAGTTTTCGAAATCAGTAAAGTTGAAATGAAATGTACTATCATCATTAACATTTTTATACCATCGACTTTCGTGATTACACCTGGCAAACAGTCCATTCTTTAATTAGTCCTTGACGAGCATAGTGTTAATATTAACTTTTTTTTTTTTTTTTCATCTCTCTTGTCAGCGATAGTGGTGTTGTCGAAAAAGTTAGATAAATAGATGCATCACAAGAAAGTGAAATACATTGTTGAGGGAACTCACGAGTATATTGATGCCAAATATTCGGAGGTCTGCATATCAAAATTTAGCATAATTCGGCAAGAGTCGATCTCAGTCTTTGTACCCATTTATGATAAAGTGGAATATTTTGAAAATAAATAAATAAATAAATAAAACTTTGATGTTTGTTTCTTTATAGGAATTAGTCGAGAGCGTTACAGAAATTCATTTCTATCATCAATGGGACAGTGTTTGTCAAATACCCAGTCGTGGCTATGAATCTTGAGCCTGCGTTGTTCTGGTGCTATTCTAGATCTGTGAGTGCTGTCGTATCTTGCATAAACAAACATTATCTTTTCAGTTGCCACTACAATTTCCTTCTGAGGACAATATTTTCTGATAGATGCATATGACAGAAGACGTCTGTATGAAACGGGAAACGCTTGTGTTCCGCGGCCTATTGAAAAGGTGCCCTGATTCTCTCTCTCTCTCTGTCTCTCTCTGTCTCTCTCTCTCTCTTTCTCTCTCTCTCTCTCTCTCTCTCGCTCTCTCCCAAATTTGTGTCAGTTATATTCTCTTCAGTTCCTTTATTTTTATGGTCTCTTCCGGAGTAGTCTGCAACCTGTGTCGTTATGGAAGCTGCCATGTATCTGAAACATGACGATTGTCACCAGTTTAGTACAACTTAAGTCCATACAGCTATGGACGTATTGATCTTCCGGATCTCGCATTAATTTAAAAACAGTCTACTCTTTATTCGTCCTTGAATAGAAAAAAAAAATAAAATACATTGATCATGATGTAATTAATGTGTGAAGTTTCTTCTTCTTCTTGCCCCCGCGGGGGCCTGGGGTTTAAGAATAGGTTCTCTGCTCCCACCTGCAGGCGGTGTAAGCCGGCCATCATTGGGATGTCTCCCATGGAGTGCCATCCTCGACTTTCCAGGGGAGATATTCTTTTCTCTCTCTCTCTCTCTCTCTCTCTCTCGTTCTCTCTCCTTGCTCCTGTCTTCTGTCTGGCTTTCTTTCCTTTCTTCCTCTTGACGTGTAAATGTACGTTACTGTGTTTGACACAGTATAACCGTAGTCCTGCAGATGTGTCGTTAAACCCCAACACACACAAACAAACGTCTTCATCTTCTTTTTCATTTTAATTTGTGAATTTCATCAACTTTTCCATCCTTTGACGTGTTCACACTTGAAGCGCAGCTCTACCGTAGTGACCAGTTTATACATGTGTATGTAAATGAAACGTGATGGAAAGCTGTTATCGATACTGAAATCTTCTTTCAGTAAATGGCCTGCTCATCATCATAATTAGATTTGCTCTGTGACAAGGTTTTGCTCAGTGAGAGATCATGATTTTCCACTCGGCGTTCTGCCCGTCTGATATCCACTGTGTCATGAAACCTCCTT
Source organism: Peronia verruculata (assembly GCA_038406235.1). Lineage (NCBI taxonomy): Eukaryota > Metazoa > Mollusca > Gastropoda > Systellommatophora > Onchidiidae > Peronia > Peronia verruculata. Next base: position 6,069 of record JBCAUA010814610.1, read on the forward strand.
CTCGTTATCGTTATTACTGTTTGTTTCTGTTGGTGGGGCTGTTTTCTTTGCTATAATGTAATACACCCAATAACAGTCAGAGGATAATAAAACCGCCACCTGATGCCCCGGCAGCAGGACAGAAACAGAAAACAACTAAGTTAGTGTTCAACTAAAGACCTCCCTCAGCCACTCCGGCTCACGGTGTACATTATGTTGTCTGACTGGCCTACCTGCTGTCAAATCCTCTTCAAATCCTCGAGCCTTTCCTCTCTTCCTTTCTCAGCGGGACTCCATGCTTGGAGACCACCTGAACTCTGTGTCGCTGTTGCTAACATCGAGTGAATCTGGCTCTCTGTCTTTTACTAATGCAGTCTAGTGCCAAACTTTATGAGTTCTGATCTTTGAGCCATTTATTTAAACAAATAAATCCTTGCCACATACAACATTTGATATCTCATCTGAGTTACACTGGCAGATGAATAAATCATCTAGACAGATGATCCTTCGGTTTTAGAATAAAGATTATATGAAGGTTTAAGAAAGAGAGAAAATTACAGGATTGAAACATGCACTGTGTGTTTTGTAGAATCATACACACTGTTGCTATATGTAATATATCAGACTGATATAATATATGAATGGTTCTGGCATAAAATGTACAATTGAAGTAAGAAGTATAGTATTTGATGTGAGATTTAAACATCGTAATGAAACTTTTTTTTTTTTGTTTTGGTTGCTGCTTAAAAAAGAACAACTATTATTTATTTATCATCATCATTATTATTGTTATTTTATACAAATGTTTTAAAACTAAGACGATTGTCTGACTGGTAAATACTCAAATACACTTTAAAAAATAAAAAAATAAACAAATATATATATATATATTAATTAAAAATCAAACAAACAAACAATATGAATAACTGAATGTTGGTCAAATTAGGCACATTTTCAAGCTTAGTTAGATCTTCATCAGGGCAATATTATTATTTTATTTATCTATTTACTTATTTACTTTGATGATCCTTAGGAGCAGAGGAAGCAAAGACGTAATACAGACAAAGCTTTATGAACTAGCCATGGAAAAGAGAAAAATATATTATAGCTGTCATTAGTAATATTGGACCTATTCTACTCATTAAATCTAAATGTGGGAGTCTCTTCATTTGTCTGACATAACCAACAATGAAAATGTTTATTCCATATATGATCACTAAGAGCATTGCCATGTTATCAAATGTGTTCTGTGCAAATGAATCAGAGTTACGTGTTCTGACTATGGACTGACTGATTTTTTTTTCTGTCTTTTTTTAATGTCCAGGATAACCAAGGAGACATAGATGAAGATGAGAATCTCAATGTGGTCAAGTCTGTGCTGGCAACCATGGAGTCCAGCAAGGGCAATGTCTGCCAACACAAGAAGGGAGAAGGTGTATATGAGGTGCTTTTTCTTTCATCATTACTAGATATATCTACTATTAAATGAGGGAAAAAAAAAAAAGAAAGATTAAAATCTGAGGGACAGAAAGGTGAATAATATTTTAAACCATTTTAGTCAAATATTGTGCTAACTGCATAGGGGGGAAGGTACCTGTGGAGTACCTTGCCTTTAGTTTTATTATGGATTATAGCTAAGTGCGAAAAAAAAACAAAAAAAACACACACACACACACACACACACAGATTCATAGAGAAACAGGGAGGAAAGGGGAAATAATGCTTGAATTCAACAAAGGCAATATCTACCAATTTCAAAGAGTAGATGCTGCTTCTGTGCACAACCCACAAGAATATTGGGCCCATTGATTGGTGAAGAGTGGAGTTAAGAAAGTGACAGAAAATGCATGATGTATTTGGTTCGTCATGACCTCAGAGAAATGTATATAATATAAAAAGTGTTTGTAATTTGTAAAGAAAGAAGTATGTATAGCTCAAATAGTGATAGAATACAAGTAAATTTTAAGTCGATTGTTATTTAACCGAAAGTATGGCAACTAAAACGAAACCACTTATGATGTTCAGTATTTTTTAAGATGTGGTTTAAAAATTTAATATCATAGAGTTCTGTCAACATTTTAATCCTCAACTGCCACCAGTTACAAATTACAATGCTAATTATGCCCTGACAGCCACCCAGGCCTGTTTGATATACTGCTTTGAATAATAGATGTCCTATTTCAGGAAAATGCTCTTTCTTGGTCTATTCATTTTTTATCCTTCCTTCCAGATCATTAAAGCCAACTGTCCGCTGGCTGTGAAGACTTTGTCTCTCCTGACAGAAAAGAGTCAGACTGATTACAGTAAGTCATGGTATATCATAGAAGTACACAGCAGGGATGATGTTGGAAACAATGGCATGATTTCAATCTGAGAAAAAAGAAAAAAACGAACAGAAAACAACAAAAAAAAAATTCGATTTTCAATGAAGAACAGAATGAGCCATTTTGACCATCAGCCAAATTACCTCCCTTTGCTAAGTATCAGGGGTATAACCAAGCATTGTAAAGAAGGAAAATAATACTTTTTTGCTGGTTACATGAAACACAAGTCACAAAAAAAAATCTGAAAAATTCACCATACCATGAAAATGTTTTGTTTTTTTTTTCCTTGTCATGACAATTTTTTTTGTATCATGTGTTTCAAATTACAACAGAAAAAGTGATTTTTTTTTCCTTCTTCACAATGCTTGTCCTACGTCTCTTGTACTTGGGAAGTAATCTAGTTGGCTGAAAAAAATGGCTCAGCATTATGAACATTGGGACACTAAGATATAAAGTTACTGTGTAGAAATCTCAGTGTAGGTTAGTATGCAATAATCTGTTGTGGCAGGCCATCCAGACATATGCTTGTTATAAATCTTACTTACGATGAATACAAATATATCTATGAGTTCCTTAAAATAGCTGCACTGTACTAATACCATTTGTGTGTCACAAAAGGGTTAAGCTACTTTGCACTCTGTTTCTGTATTATTCTGTATTACACAAAAGGTTAGTTTTATATAATCTTTGTGTGACGTAGACAAAAGGTTGTAATTGTATTACTTTTCTGTGACACACTTAGGCTGATGATTGTACTAAATGTGTGCATTTGGCACAAGATTATTACATAAACATCATATTTCTGTGAGCAACATACTTAAGCTTGCAATCATGGGTGCATAGTGTTTGTATAATATCTGATACGAAATGTGACATGGGCAGGGGTATAGCCCAATTATATTTCTGTGATATTCATTCGATTATTCCACGTGCTATACATCTGTAACATTCATATTGTGTTTTATTTCAACATGAATAGAGTTATAGCTGTACTATACTATTGCCGTGACATGCGAAGAGTTTATTATAACAAAAGTGAATTTCTGTTGCAGATGCTAGCGATGGCCACAGTATCTATTCCATGACACACCTGGTGAAATCCAGGTATCCATCTGAATATGCCAACCTGGAGACAAAAGTCATGTCATATGTGCTCTCCTGTCTGGAGGACAGCAGTGACATCATCTGTGTTGGGATGGACAGATATTTACCTGTGTAGTTTATATTTGACCATGGTTTGTTGGTGCCATATAAGATCTGTACATTAATTTTACAACACATGTAGAGAGCAAAATTCTGAAGCTGTTTTGATCCAGTCTGGGACAGAGGTATAAAATTTTGATCTCTAGTATTATTATATTAGTATTGTGTCACAATTTCCAGAAGATAATCTTCACTTTTTGAGTGACTGGTCTTTCCCAAACTGTCTGGGAATTCTTAAAGGCTGTTCTGAATTTTGCACCGATAAAAAAATGATTGGTATATCTAAGCAATATTTAATTGCTACTGCATGTCCTACAGTGTCATCTTTTCTTTTATTCAGTTTGAAATTGTTTATAATTATGATTTCAATAAGCCTCAACCCAGCCGTTTCATAGACATATTGAGTGAGTAAGTCAATACCTGACAAGAGATTCAAATGAGAATGAGGAATATCCTTTATTCTCTTACACCATGTGTGCAGTTTTGTGTAGAAAATATTGCTTAATTTTCCAAATCTGAATTTTACTTTTGATGAAAGTTTTGAATGTGTGTGTATGTGTGGGGGTAGGGGGGGGGGTGTTGGACAGGGTATATGTTTGATATCTTTTCCAATAATCGTTTTCAAACTGTGTGGACTGAACTTGACTTGCAGTGAGATAACATGCACGAAAAAGACTTTTGCAGAGATCATTGACATATATGAATAGATGAGGATATCAATTTTTAGAGATAAGGATTTGTAATGAATGATGACAATTGACATGTACATTTATTTTTCTCTAACAAAGATTACAGTTGATAGATGATTTCAGATGTGAAATGCTTGTTATTTGTTAAGCCGCTGAAATGCTTAAGTTTATTAAAAATATATCATACATATAAAAAGTTCTGGCGTAAGTAGTCATTTTTTTAAAACCATATAATATCTGTCTTTTAACAATGCATGTGTATGTGCCGCTCTGTCTGTTGATCTAAATCATCTATCTGTTAGTTTAGTTTCTCTATATCTCTCGATCCGTCTCTGTGTTTGATTAAGTGTTTGCCGGTTTGCCCAGTTTCCCAGTTTATCCAATACACTTTAGACAAGTTTATCACTCATATCTGCTGTGCCGTGTCGTTTCCTGTACCAAAGACCTATCTAATGTGCATTCGCACAAACATTTTCTTGTGACATTGATATTGTTATCAGTTCTTTCTCATGAACACTGGTGACGGCTGTGGATGCCATAAAAACAATGACTGTGATATAGTGTGCCTTCCTCTTGTCTAAATTATCTCGTCAAGATGCATTCATTATAACAAAGGAAGGGGGCAGGGGGGGACGTCCTGGAGGAGATTTTTTTTATTATTAAAGTTAGCTTATTTTAACCTTTTCCATCGAATCCAGCATGTTCAAATTAGAGAACATCAATGGAAAAAAAATTAACTTTTTCATACGGTTGCCATGGCAAGGCTACCATCTTGGATTTTGGCATCTCTAAATGACTCATTTAAAAATTTATCCAGTCCGCCAAATTTCAACCAAATTTGATAAAACTTGGTGAATATATTGTTTGATGATATACGGTAATATCTAAAACATTACATATTTTCAGTCTTCTCCATGCAATAAAAAAAGTTTCTATAAATTTTTTAAAATGCCACACAAAAATTCAAATTTTGCCACATTTTCAAACTAAAACCCCAATTTTCTCTAAAACTTACTGACCGAATCTAACGTGCATATGTAATTTCTGAGATTTTGTAGTGACAATGATGCATACCAAATTTGGTTTGAATCAGTTTCGAAACAAAAAAGGAGATAGAAAAAAATCTGTCAAAAACCGGGTTTTGAGAAAAACGCATCTTAATGGGTTTTTTCTTTTTAAAATTGACATGAAGAGTTTTGTGTTCGGCTTTCAGCCTCGAAACAGCCTTTTTCTTACATACTATCCCTCTTTCCATGACTGCTATGTCTCTTGTTGCCGTTTTTTTTTTTTTTTTGCTCTCTGGACGTATTGTTTTTCGAATTTTGCTCCCTACTCCCGATCTTTGTAAGAGCCACTTTCGAGTTCTTGAGGGCCTCTGTGTGTCCCCTATATCATTTCTGAGCGCAAATCAAGAGTGTTTTGACCTTTACTATGACATATAGTCGACAACTGAGCTATTAGTAGCAGAAAGAAAGCGAAATTGTCCTATTTATAAGACGGGGAAAATTCATTTTGGAACACTTACATTGATAATTTGCATGATCAGCAGTTTTTCTCTCCTCATAGTGGTCATCCAGTGTACAGTTCTGGCACTGGAACTCGTGATATTGCTAGGAGAGGAGATATTCAAGTGCTTTTTGCACCTTTGCCTATACATAATCATATTGCGATGATCTACGGCCTCATATAGCAGCCAGGTAGAGCCAAATCCTGATTGAAAATACGCCTAGGTCTACCGTTGAATGACCATTGGTCAAACACGATAGAATGGGCTTACTGACTTTTTGATACCAGTGATTGTTTTTTCAGAAAAATCCACATTTCAGGCCGTCTCCTCTCACCTCCCCCCCCCCTTTTAATAAGCCTCTAACTGGTGAATGACTCTTCCAGAAATGTTTGTGGGGGTGAACTTAAGTGACCCAAGCTCTATATTCCTATACATGTGTTTTTGCAGCTCCATTATCTCAATCTCATTTGACTTTGAGATGATTTGTCATGAATTCAATAAATTACACGGGCAGGATTGTCAGTCCTCCTGGAAAAACCGGAATCGTCACGGATTCCAAGTGAAATCCCGTACACCGGAAACGTGCTTAAAATCCCGGATCTCTCATATAATGAATACTGCATTAACAATAATAGTAATATTAATAATAAATAACAACACAATAATAATGATCATGATAATGAGAGTAATAATAATAAGAAGACTGACGGAGAAAAAACACCGAATTAGCAAAATTATGAAACTTGAGCTTAGTAATAAATGTATTAGTAGCGGTGTTTTGTGAATATTCAGACTCAACGGTGCAGCGGAATTCTGCAACTCTTGCTGATTATGAAAGCAAGTCCCAAGCCAAAGCGGACGTTTGTATAAAACGTTTCATAAAAGAAACCGGAAGTCTGAGCGAGAGTTATGCGCCTCGAGCACTGTGACGTTCCGGTTACAGGTTTACCATGGAGGACAACGATCGCCTAGTTACTTTGCGTTATGACTATAGACCTATCGAATATTTGAGAGTGAAAGAAAGCAATTTTATAATGGAAAACTATGGACGAAAATATCAGTGAAATGTTTAGATTACTAAAGTTTTGAAATAGTGGCTGAAATGTTGGCTCTTTTTCGTTTGTTACCCCAGGTTCAGTATACCAAATAGGTCAAATAGAACAACCCCGCTGGCTTAACCTGCTGGGACCCTCGACCAGCGCAAGTTCACCCTAACGCTAACATGTAGGCTTAGGTCCCACGAGCGGATGACGGTCCTCCCTAACGCTAACATGTGTGAAACCCTCGACCAGTGCAAGTCCACCCTAAGCTAACACGTAGGTCCGACGAGCGGGTTACAGACAGGCCAGGGGTAACAAACGAAAAAGCGCCGAAATGTTCACAGAACGTATAGATCTAGATCTAGAGATACCTCTTATTGCTCAACATCATACATCAAAATGATAGATCTAGATCTATGCTTTCTTCATTCTTGAGTTCTAGATGTACTTCCATCTATCTTTCACCCATTTCAAGAAAAAAAAAAAAAAACATCTTTTTAATAATTTATATTATGTTTACTGGTGATCCAGTTTTTTTGTTTTTTTTTTTTGTAGCGACACTGTATTTTTTAATATCTATCTGTCTGTCCCTATCTATATATAATACTAGTATACATATAATTCTTAAGAAAAAGAGACAGACAGAAATGAACAGATGTATAGACAGACAGATACATGTAAGTAGGTAGGTGGATAGATATATATAAATATGTACATGTACACAGATAGATAGGTAGGTAGATAGGTTGGTACATACACACATACATACATATCGAAATTCTTTATTTTCCAAATACAATAATATTGTACAGACATAATATTATTCGTTACATCATGTCTTAGCGGAAAATTGTATACAATACAAAGAACGATCCAGTCTAACTCAGTGTGAGACAGGCAGGCAAATACAGTTGTTTGTTTACTTTACATAATATTATTATGTATATAAAATATATAGATCTTTTTATGTCATTCTGTTCAGGTATCTCATCGCTGTTTCCATACTTTGTAAGACCCAATTATAGCACTTATGCCACAGAACTGAGCCAAGTATTTACATTCTGCATTGTTTAATTTTAACACACACACACACACGGACGCACGCACGCACGCACGCACGCAGGCACGCACACACACACACAAACATACATACATAGACAGACAGACAGACAGAGTAGTTGTTATGTATAAACAAACTCTAGTCTCTATTTTTAACTCTTTCAGTTGAGTTCTGAAAAAGTAGCTATGTCTTTGTATGCACTGAGGGATCATGAAAATGTTGGCAGAACTCAGCTGATGTGTATTTAACAGTAAATTAGCAATGATATCCACTGGTGAATTGTCTGTATTTTATGTGTACACTAATGATGTGCATGTATTTCATTTTGAGTGTGACCACAGAGTGTTTATTTGAATGTAAATGCCTGTGTGAGCACTTTGGATTGTGAGAGAGACAATAACAGATGATGAGCAAAACTTTTTACCAATCGTTTATTACTTAAAATCCTCAAATTGTTTTTTCTTCTTTGCAAGACCCTCCTTCCAAAAAGTTCAACAGTAGTGTACTGCTCGCTTACATTACAATTTCAACAGCAAACGCAATAGTGTTCACCATGGTTAGCAGTAACTAAGTGTAAACAATGGCTGCCGAGATGTCCCAGTGCTCTGTTTGTCGAAATGTTACCAAGGGAAGTCACTCCTATTGCACTCATATATCAATATATAATGCACTCGATGACTCCTTTTTCGAGGGGGGACGCAGTGGCTCAATCGGTATGGCGTCTGCTTATGGAGCGGTCGGGATCGACTCGCGGGTTCTGCATCG
>JBCAUA010814719.1:0-14635 GCA_038406235.1 Peronia verruculata
TTGGCAATCAATAAATCAAGCTGATGTAGATCTAGATCTAGAATCTAGATCTAAATAAGTAAATAAATAAATAATTGAAAGACAAAAGGAAAGAAAGAACGAGTGAATGAATGAACGAATAAGTAATATAACTAATAGATCTATATGTAATACGTTTTTTAGAAAAAAAAATCAACTTTTTCATAGCTCCACGTTTAGAATTTTTTTTTTTTTTGGGGGGGGGGGGGTTGATTAACCAGAAATACTACACATAACTCAAGTTTAAAATGTGTTCTTAGAACCATCCTAAAATCATGAAGAATCTATGACGTGGACTATAGAAATACTGACATCTTACCAAACTTGCAAATATCCTATTGTTACCGAGCAAAGTGATATAACACCGTGGGAGCGGCTGCGAGGGGTCCCCTCATATAGCCACAAAGGTTTAGGATAATAGAGCTGGACTGATAACATTAATAGCTCACAGTTGTGTTGCTTCGGGGCCAGGCTAGAACTTAGAAATCTGGTAGGTCTACCTATTCAAGTTAGTATTAATTAGGCTTTCCAAATCGATTTTTTTTTCTTTAGTTCTAGAAAACAAAGATTGCTAAATGAAGAAATGCATCACCCAAAGGAATTCACGTGGTAATAATTGTGTCATGATATAGTTATTTAACTTTATGTTTTATTTTCAAAGAATTTTGTTGTCTTTGCATGGACTGATCCTTAACAGTAATAGTGGTAAATATGATTTTTCTACTGATTGCAACATATAATATAATTTTTACTGCTCAGGAATTACCCATTCAATTATTCCTGACCTTCTGAAATCATGGCATTTAACAGTTTCCAGTTTTTTTTAAACATGATATTTTATAGATTAAAATAATTTCCCTTTTAATATCAAGTCCGCTGAAAGTGTATGCATTCCACCCATGAATGATTCCCACTGATGATGATAATAACAGATCTAATGGCAGGATAAAAACTGTGTAATGTTTTGTTTCACTTCATTTGCGTATTGATAATGGGCACCACTGCCGGCTCAGTCATGCCTTCCCTCAGTATCATTCTGTCTCGGCCTATATGCACACGAGTGTAACAATTCACAAACACCTATTCTCTCTTCTTGCACACCACACATAATTCCACACCCTGAACCATTAAATAAAGAACTCGAGAGTTCCTGCTTTGACACAAAATTTTGACTCTCCAACAATACGCCCGTTTTAAAAAGAAAAAAATATGTATTTATTTATTTACATTTTGCATTTCTAAAATCTCTAGATGTATGTGACACTTTATATTTTATTGCAGATATCAGCGGGATTGTCCAGACTCATGAAATAGACAGTGTTTAGACATTAATGACACCGGATATTTTTATTATCCAAGAATGAATTATATCATTCAGATAGGTGTATTTTGATTTTGCATCAACAATTGAATTTGGAATCATTCTTTATCCAACCTTACTGAAGTTACCCTGGCATTTACGCCACCCATGGTTATCTTATCTATGCCAAAGATGAGAGCTTCAGTGAGGGTGTTCAAGACGATTTTGATAAAGATAGTTGTTGTAGTGAGCGTATTTGATTTCGTTATTTCGTTTCATTGACTGTTGGTACTGTTTGCCGGTCCTGTCAAGCCTTCTCTCGGTGTCTGTTCACAAGCACATAGAGATTTAATTCATAACACATCCACCTCTTTTTTCTGGCACACCAGATAGAATTCTCCCTGTGAATTTAAGTGAAAGAATTTGTGTTTAAAAGGAAAATAACTTTTCTCTTCTCAACAAAATACCCTATAAGCAACTTTTTGTTTTTCTAAATATATATGACACTTTACAATATCTGGCAAACTTGACAGTAAGGCTTGCATGATAGACGACATTGTGAGAACAGTTCGACATTCTACGCATGACAGAAACTGCATGACAAGTAGAATTCTGTGCAGAAGGGCATAGCTTGACCATACGGAGATACATGTTACTTTTCAGTCTGGGTTCCTCCACCCACAGAAATGGCACAGCCGATTCGGAAGAGTTCAGCTTTTCATAATGTCATCTGATATGGTCCAGTTTGACTTTTGAGATGCAAATAACGGGATACACTTACTTAAACATCCATCGTTTGAAATGTTTCTGCCCATTCCTATCGAGGTGGCACTGTTGATTATCTCATGCATATATACTTTATACTGCAAAAGGATAATAAAGAATGATAGTGAGGTTATTTTATATCGTTTCATTGCCTGTTGATGTTTTGCACCATTGCCTGCCCAGTCAGGCCTTCCTTCGCTGTTTGTTTCGGTCTATATCCACACGAGCGTAACAATTCATAAACACCTACTTCTCTTCTCGCACACCGCACAGAATTCCACCCTGTGAACCTAAGAAAAAGAAACTAGAACTATGTTTTGACAGAAAATCTTGACTTCCTTCGTTTCAACGCCGAGTCCCACTGTAGGAGGGTTCTTGCCCCACTGTAACCACGATGGAATAACTTTTTTTTTTTTCCACATGAAATCTTTGCAAGGGCCAAGTGAAGAAGGACTGCTATTTCCATTATAAGATTCGGCATAGTTGTATTTTCTTGGTCTCGTTTTTGCTTTTTTCTTTCCTTTCAGCCCGGTTTCCACCTTCAAATGTATCGTTTTCCCCTTATCTTGAGACAGCATCTTTTCGAGGCTTACCCAGTACGCTTTCTTACTTGACAACTCTCCAGACTTTTATGGGAAACCTACGGGATTGATGACAGCGGCTGAGACGTGATCTACTACGGCTCTAGAATTCTCAGAAGTGTTTTTTTGGTTTTTTTTTTTTTTTTGCTTTAGTTGTTTGCTAGTCTTTAAAAGCCGTCATTTTTTTTTTTTTTTCGTTTAAATCATAATTATTTGCATCGCGTTCTTCCTCCAGCATAGCTTAGTGCTTCATTTGCATAACATTGATCATGTTCCAAATAATTATTACTCTCATAATGGGTTCATTGCTTCTGTCTTCTCTTGATTGTTTTGTTATTATTGATATATTTTTTAAAATTGTTCTTCCTATGATTATCTATGATAATGCACATCAAATTAAAGGTAATGCTTTAGCGATCTTTCTCTTCAAACCAGTGATTGACACAGATACTGATTTCATTATAAAAAGTAAAATAATAATAACAATGATAATATTTGATTGACTAATTGGATTGACAGATTGAAGGATGGGTAAACTGATTAAGGGATGAATAGATGGATGGAAGGATGGATGGATGGATGGATGGATGGATGGATGGATGGATGGATGGATGGATGGATGGATGGACGAGCAAACGGCCGGACCGATTGATGGCCGGATGGATAGACCCGTGAAGAAATAACAGGTGAAACATTGGAGGACAGTTTTTCATGAACCAGTCGTGCAGAAATGTTAACTCTGAGGATCACTTGACATTATTTACCTTTTATTCACAACTTTCAGTTGCCGCTTATTACCTCCCTATGCATGAAAGCTCTTTAAATCGCTAGCGAAATCCAGTCACTTAAGCCACACCATTTCAATTTGATCCTCAGGAAAAAAAAAAAAAAAAACCTCTCAAAGTGACAGGGGCAGTATAAAAGATTAGAAGAAGAAAGCAAACTTAGTAGGTAAAATCATACACGGGAATAAAATAAAATTCAATTATCTGAAAAAAGGAACAATGAACTTTGGTTAATCACTTGAGAATAAGGCGATAATAAAGTGAAACAAAAACAACAAACAAACACAAACAAATAAAATCAGATTAACTAAATATCGTTCGCTAATAAAGAATAATAATTGTGGCCTACTGACAAATCCGATTTAAAACAGCAGACTAAAAAATTGTCAACTTTATGTCCCTGGTGGGATTCGAACCATCCACACTTTCTCTCTAAGATGTCTCACTCCACTGCCGTCCAGCTCATGCCTTAGAGTTTATAACGAAGATGTTATCATTGTCGGCATCGGGTGTTTTGCTATCACTTGAAATCAATATCTCAATCTAATCCAGCACTTTTTAACGGCAAGCGTCTGGAACCGAAGAAAAAAATATACCCATTCCCTAAAATTCAATTAACGAGCGTTGTCAGGTGAGCCCGCCTAAACGTGCCGTTCTCAAGCCCGCTGGCTATGTTGGCTGTGAGAACAGATCTTAGACAAACTTTGATATTGGCTTGTCGGCCGTGCAATCCATCAAGATCTTGCTACGCGCCCCGACTTGTGATTTGTTTGTTTGTTTTAGCTTCATTGAGCCCGGCCCCTCTCTTTCCACGTTTGTTTATCTGTTTCAGCTCCGCTATCAGTCGGCTTGCATTTAGCTGTCTACTTATGCATTCATTCATATAATAATACAGTGTTTGTTTGTTTGTTTGTTTGTTTTATTGTATTTTCCTACTTTTTTTTCTAGGTGGCGACATATACATTCATTCATTCATTCAGACGTAGCTTGTTTATTTTTGTTCCAAACATTTTTTTCAACTTATATTCTTCTGTCATTTATCCATTCATATAATATTTTATTCATTTTTCCTTTTATGTTTTTACTTTCCTTTTAGCTGTTTCATCTTTGTTACTTTCCTTTTTTAACTGTCTAATGATTCATATCTTGTTCACATTATATTTTCTTCCTTTTCAGTTTTCGTTGTCCTAACATTCCGTGGTTCATAATGTCTTAATTCATTCGCTCCTTTTCAAGCCACTAGATGCAAGACTGCGAGAGCAAATCGTGTAGCCAATGTCTACAATCTGTTGTAAACGGAATTATCAATGGGATTTGCTTATTACATTATTGGACCTGTTTGTAGATATCATATTTAACTGTTCCTGCATGATCGTTAAGTTGTTAATTGTTGATAAACCTACAGGGAAAAACACAACTTGACAATTCTAGTACACTAGCTTCAAGGATATAAGATATGACTTGACTTAATTTGTAACTGGACGAATTTAAAATTAACAAACATTGCACTTTATATGCATTGCAGTAAACTATGTGACTCCAAACATTTGAATAAATGAAATATGAATGACAGAATTGTTTGCTTATTTGTTTGTTTCTTTGTGTTGGGGTTTAACGGTACATCAGCAAGATGACGGCTATATTGTGCTTATACGGTGAATGACGGAATTAATCGATCAATAAATTAATCAATCAATCAATAGAATTTCATATGGAAAGATGGATATGTGGATAGATGGAGGGAGGGAGAGAGGGATAATAGAGGAATGAATGGATGAATGGATGGATGGATGATGGATGGGTAGGTGAGTGGATGAATGGATGGATGGATGGATGGATAAATGGATGGATGCAATTTAGTGTATTGTGTGTTCGATCAAGAAATTAATTGTGGGGATGAATTGAACAGTCAGCGCAAAATTATATAGTTATATCAAAATCCAATGGCATAAGATTTTAATCTGGAATAATGTAACTCTGAAATGACCAGTAAATTAACAGGAAAATTACAGATCGAATGTAGAAATCATTTTTCCGGAAAATTACAGATCGGCTATAATATCGAAGGTAGAAATCACTTTTGTTTGCGTAAAATCTGAAGTTTTGGCTTTTCTCTCTCTCTCTCTCTCTCTCTCTCTCTCTCTCTCTCTCTCTCTCTCTCTCTCAAATGTGAGTTTAAATCTTCAAACATCAGGTACTTAAGCAACTAACAAGCGATTTAAACAATCAATGAATGAGTAAGTCAATCACTAGTTCAGTCGATGGGTCAATGATAAAAACACTGGATGGTTGGATGTATGAATAAAAAAGGAATTAAGAAAAGATCAAATGTCTAAATACATGTATAAATCCTGAGATTAACACCATAAAATTATGAGAGCTTAATGTGCAGTGATGTCTTGAATTTTTCATAAATTAATTTAATCATATGAGGTTACCTTGAGGCTGGCATTAGCTGAAGCTCTATAGTTTTATATGTGAAACCGTGAATGCTACTGGCAGTATACTGTTATTATTGTAATTATGGCTCTCTATGAACTCCTGTTAGTCTTCGGCAAGCTTGGGGTTGGATCAATTTTTTTTTGTAATCTTCAGAACTATTTTGTCGTTGCTGACCAAACAAAACAAAACAAAAGAAAAATAATAGCAATAATAATAAACAAAATATAATAAGACACAGAAATGAATTGAAATAATAATAATAATAAATAATAATAATAAAATGAAATGAAAAAAAGCAAAGTAAAAAAAATAAATAAAAACATAAAAAAAGAAATGCCTCCTTACGTGAACCCTTTATACAACTTTTGTTTTCTTCATGAAATCATTTTAAAAACGATAAAAAAGTTGCTGAACTTTGTGAAGGCACACAGTGAGATAATGAGACCAGAGGAACTGTAGACAACTACATTAGCAAAACAAAAAAGTGTTTCTATATATTCCTTGCTAGTTGTAAAACAAATCTTTTATTCAGTTTTGACAGTTTTAACAAATGTATGTACATATCAAATTATTTTGTAACGAAGAAAGAAATACTTTGTACAACGAAAGAATTCCCGATGAATAATAAGTAACACCGCAGCCCAAATGCTCTACTTTGCATTCTCGGGTTTCATCGCTGCCTCTATTTTGTTGATCCGTAGGCTAACCTTCAGTAAACAGTTGCTCATTTTTGGAAACTCAGAAGTCCACTCCATTCATTCCTTCATCCATTTATGCATTCTTAATTTATCCATCCATCCATCCATCCATCCATCCACCCATTCATCATCCATCCTTCCACCCACCCATCCAACCAGCCATCGGTCCATCCGTGTCTTCATCCATCCATCCATCCATCCATCCATCCATCCATCCATCCATTCATCCATCCATCCATCAACCCATCCATCTATCCATCCAGCCATCTATCTACTATTTCATCAATCCATTTTTCCATCAATCCATTTATCCATCTATCCATGCAACCAGTCAGCCATCCATCTAGTCATCCATCCATCTTTAGGACTACTAGAGACTGATAGCACTATCCTTTTTGTCTTTGCCGGATATCTGCATTGTATTTCATAGGTAATTTCTGCTCCAAGCAATCAACTGTATTCTGACCCACAAGATCTGAAGACCTCTAATACATATTGCGATTTTTTTCGGGCTTGGGTACATCTACCCAAGATGAAATAGGTTGTTAATAGGATTCTAAACAAACAACAACGACAACAAAAGATGATTTTCTCAATTTCAATCTCATCTCAAGCTTCAAAAATATAATATATAACAATAAAAAACCAATAGATTATGATAAAAAAAGATATTTAGAAATCTATATCACTAGTCGGGTTATTCCACAATAAATACGCTAATCAATGCCTCATCCCTTCTCATTCATTGTACTTTGAAAAAAAAATTAATCAAGATATTTTTGCTTCTTTGGTGGTCGGTATTCTTTTTCTTGGAGCATTCTGGTTTGAGAGTGAGCATAACGTCCATAAATAGTTTTGTAATTATCAGATAGAAAAGAAATAAGCAGCCTTTTTTCCTTTGATGTTTCGAAGGTTCTGCGCTTAATTGTTTAATTATAACACTACACAGAGTTCCATACATATCGATGATTAAAAAAAAAAAAAAAAATCAATGAGGGAACAAAAAAAAAAAAAAAAAGCTGAGGGACAAAGTTCAGAGAAAAATAATTTGCCATTGAGACAAGATTAGGTGGAAACTGGAACTGTAGAAAACTTGACAGGAATCAACCCAATACTTGCTAACATAAAAGCTGGTTATATTTTATCATGATTACTTGAAACACATAATTATTTAAAAGAGAGAACATTCATTATACGGTCAATATGAGCTAACAAAAGCGCCAAATTTTCTCCAGATTTTCTACACAGTGCTTGATTTGTGACGGTTATCCCAAGATTATTGAGACCACTCGTAAAATCTTGTCGAAGGATTTAACGAAAGATGCTAGTTATGCCCTATTCGGGAAGCATGTGTGTGTGTGTGCATGCGTGTGTGTGTGTGTGTGTCTGTGTGTGTGTGTGTGTGTATCGTGTATCTGTTGTTCAGTCTTTTGTTTGTTTTGGAGTGAGATGACAAAAGGATGCTGTGAAAGTGGGGCAATATAATAATATATATATTGACGGACAAACCATAGATTGTATCAGGGCAGTTTTTCTTATGTGCTTCCCTTGACAAGTTGGCATGATCTCTTTTTGACATATGTTTTCCATCTGCTCGTTATATGCAAAGGACAAGAAAGAAAAAAAAAATCACTGATAGAAATTTCTTTTTCATAAATTTGAATTAGTTACAGTCGTCAACCCTGTGCTTTTTATTTTCAGAGATTTTTAACCATGTGCTTGAATATGAAAGAGCAAAGGTAGCTGTGACACAATTGCCAAGAAATGAGAAGCACTCAGGGAGATAAGCTTACAAACAGACGGGCGGATTGCCAGAAAAAAACGTAGGGACAGATAGACAGACAAACAGACAGGCATGTACCTATGTTTTTAAAGAGAGGAAGAGAGAGAGTGAGAGAGAGAGCGACAGAGAAACAGAGAATAAGGAATACAGATGGTACAATCCCAAACTACAGCTCTGTCGGCACTACTTATCAGAGAAAACATCTCTGGGGTGAGCTGTTAAAAGACCGTAAATTTCTGGGAAACAAAAACAGTGCGCATGATGGGCTGAGATATCCAAGCTCATGGGCTCTGCCACACTGCACTGCCTCTAGATGTTCCTCTTTGAGATTCCGATAGACGTAAAGTGTATGTACATCATCTTATCATTAACCTTCAGAGATGTCAGTGCTCTCGCCAACTCCAAAATTCTCATGCCATCAAATTTAATTTTTTTCCTTGGGTGGTCAACATTAGAAAACATAAAAAAAAAAGAAGAAGAATAAAAATTCAGCAAAGAAAACCATCCATGAAATGGAGAACTAGGAAAAAGGTAATCCAGCCTTGACAGTAGAGAATATCTATTTCGAATATTTTTGGAGGGGTGGAAATGCAAATGATACTCAGTGATCAGAATCAACTTTGGAAAAAAACTTGATTTTTTTTTATTATTGTTTATTTATTTGATGTCAGTAGCCCAGGGATTGGACCATTGAACTCGGGATCAGAAGTTCCGGGTTCGCATCCTGACTGGTCACGATATTTTGTTAGTGGAAAAAAAAAAATTCGATTTCTAACTCGACCTATCTTAAAATGGTTACCAGACTGCAGCCAATGAATGATATTACTAGATTAATAAGGTTTAGAGGTAAAAAAAAAGGCAGCCGTCGTTTCTGCTTCCCAGGAAGTGAGAACGTCTGTGGATATCTCCATTGAGTCTGTTGGGTTGTAAAGAGCTTAGAGCCTGAATGACATGGGGATAAGAGCTATAAAAATGCTCTTTTTATTCCTACTTTCTTTTTGTTTTTATTTATTTATTAAAGAACAGACAGCAGATGGCTATTAGATCTACTTCAAAGTATATATATGTACATATATATCGAAAGAAAAAATCGACTAGAAGCCATATAATTTATTCACTCCCCAAAATGAATAGTGAGAGATATCAGTGTCGAATCTGTTAGCCTAATTGACCCATAGGTCCGACTAACTCCATTTGCCACACAGCTCTCTGGTTATACCCAAACCGATACGATCGTCTTATTTATCACAGAAAGACATGGACTGCGGATGGGAAGGAGGTTGAATTAACTCTCACATCTCAAAACAGCAGAAGTATTAATTTGTTTTATATGGTATATGTGCCCTCTCTAAGATGATTCATTTGTTTGTTTGTTTATTTATTTTGTTTTGTTTTCTTTCCTTTTCTCATAAGGACGTCTCTTCGTCCCTCGAAATGGGTTCTCCAGCATAATATCATTTACATCGCTGTCTTTACGCTCAACCAGAGAGGCGACTGTGGCAAATGGATTCTGATTGGTCGCGCTTATGCCATTATAATGCTATTAAGCTTTTACTCTACATCCACAAAATCACGCCATGCCCGCCGTGCACATTACACAGTAACAAATAATTGGAAGGTGCAAGATAAGAGGCTCGCTATCTGCTCACCCCTGACAGTGCAGCTAATTCGGTCTTCGCTCGCACATAAAGTAGCAATTAATCAGCATCTTTTTACACCCCTCTCCCCCTAAAATCAGCTCGTCCGAGATCAAAAGGCAATCCCTTGCTTGGAGGCACAATATTTAGCAGGTCACAGGGGACAGAACAATTTATGGGCAACAGGCGGGTAGAGCAGGCGTTGGACATGTCATCGGAACTCCCTGTGTAGCTCAAAGGCAAAGTGACAACGCCTCCTTATTATTCTCTGGGTACAATTACATGTTACAAGTTCATTACCGAATAAACAGCTCGCGGTTTCATATTTCTGTTCAAGGATTCAATACTGATAACATCACACACTTTACACATGTGAAAAGCAGACAATTCCTGAGAACTAACAGCGGTTGATTAATGATAAATCTGATCTGGGATGTTTTAAATGTAAACTAAAAGTATATTCTGGCTTCATGTATGTATAAAACAAAGATCACGACTGGTATAGTTGATTATTTCTTGCATTTACAGCTATGGATCAGGCAGATAAAAGGCTTTTTAAACTTGGTGGAAATTAAAGTTTTGGGTTACGATTGTTTTGACGGCCATAATATACTCTTTATAGTGCGTCTCAATATTAAGCCATGCCAATCCTTCAAATCAATCATACTACGATTTCCAAAATATGTGAAATCATATTTCTACTTTCTTCACTTTTTTCGTACGAAATATCTGAGAAAAAAAGCTTCTTACATGGCAAATGTCTTCCCAAATGAGCTGCAGGGAATCAAATCTCCAATCGACACATAAATAATATGTCTCTGTGGTAATTATCACGAGGAATAGTCACACATAATACTAATCATGCGTCACATTCTTTGGCTGATCTGAGAGTTTATCAAATTTCACAAGATCAAAATCGCCTGAGACTTGGATATTGTGCAACACAGAGAGCCATCTCTAGATGATTTACTCAACAAAACACATAAAGAAACGAAGGGAAATGCATGTCACCCCTAGCCTCATTGTACTGAGCCATGCCTAGCTAGATGCAGACTAAGAGCATCATCCAAATACTAAAGCAGAGCACTATCTTATTAAGGTGATTACTTCCTCCCTTCGTCTCCCCATTATTCAAAAATATATCTTTAGTTGTCTGTGGACCAGCCCACTACACTGGTCATTTCTTAGGAGCTCCTGAAAACTAAAGTGACATGGACATATAACATAGTTGGTCACTATGATTGAGGAGTAAAAAGAAAAAAAGGGGGCATGGAAGAGACCTTATATAGAACCCGCTAGCTGACCTAGGCTCTGGGCCCCTCGCTCCGTATCTTCAAGCCGTTTCCATGATATCCCAGGGAGCGCACGTGCTGGGAATTTGTCGCAATTGCATGCCCTGAGAGCCAGCTGATTGCTGCTCTGAACGAGGGTGAGTGATCCTCTGAGAGCTGGCAGGGACGTCGCCGCCTCCCCCCCCCCCCCCATTTCTCCCTCCCCTCCCTCGGCCTTCCTCATCTCCCCTCTCCCGGGGTGTGATGGATTTACCAGAGACTAAGCGGACTAGCTCCCAGCAGGACGGACTCTGATGGACGGAAGACAGAGAGAAAATGCGAGCGAAGGAGGAGGAATGGGTGAGACTAGGATTGTTATTGTTATAAAGCTAGTACTGGCTCTGAAATGTGTCTTTCTTTGTAAAAACTTGGAATAAACCAGTACATTGTAGGTTTGAGAGGAGGAGCAGAGGGAATAGTACTAATGCGACAAAACGTCTTTATCTTGAAAACTCTTGTTTCCAGTAAATCGAGATCTAGTTTTGTGATCTCTCCTAGCGAATAGAAATATAGATATCAGACTGCAAGATGATGCAATCGGTTTGCTTTTGATATTGTGGAGAATTTATAACTGAGTAGGTGGAGAAATGGTTAAAATGTGAGGAGGAAAATATTTTATCAAGATGTTAGGAACAGTTTGGTGAGATCTGGCTTCCTCTGGTTGGTTTGACAAATAAAATTTATACGGCTGGAGTAGGGGAGAGGGAAAAATGCAAAGACCCGAAGGTACAGGAAATTCCCCCCCCCCCCCACTTTTTTTTTTTTTTACTGTGAACTAGCTCTAGTGACCGACATATGAGCAGTGGGAGAAGCGAAAGATGAGTGTGGAATTGTAAATAAACTCAGAGCTCACGTTGTCTTGTCTCTCTCAGCTCTTGAACACTTTTTACTTAAGACACCGTTGTTCTGATTCATAATACTTTCACTGTGTTTGGACCCGCTAAGGGCTTTGAGAGGGTTGGGTTTGAGGGGGGGGGGCGGTTGAAATGGTCAATGAAAATAACCATTCTCCTCTTTCTTTTTTGTTTCTTTCTTTTTGTCTGCTATTTTCTTCCTTTTTTTTTTTTTCTACTTCTGTCCTCTTCACTATCAAGATTTATTTTTCACTTTCCTGTTTTTCCAGCCTTTCTCTTTCTTATTCCCTTTATTCTCTTCCTCTCTATGTGTCTTTCCCCAAAGCTCTATGTTTCCTCCTCTTTCTCTCTCGCCCCATATCCTCACTTCTTTCCTTCCCCCCCCCTCCCCCTTCTGTTTTCTCTCGTTCTCTCTCTTTCTCCCTCTCAGTATTTTTTTCTTACCCTGTTTTTCAATCCTCTTTTTTTTTTTTTTAATTATGTTCCTAAAACTGCTACTCATACCCATAGTCTTGCCAAAATTCCCATGCCACAATTGCCACAAAACCCCGTCTAGTTAGCCCAGGAGACAACTATAGTAGACACTAGACCTCAGACCTTAACAGCCTAGGGTAATTAGTCTCCAGTGCATTCATCAAAGACAAGTTACCCTCGAGCGCTCAGTCTGCATGAGATACGGCACAACGATGTATCACTTTGGCAGACCGATCGCATTGCTTCAGTGCATCAGCTTGAGACACACTTCGTTTCGGCATTAAAATAACCTACACTGGATCTGTCAAACCCATACCATTATAAAAAATATAAATTAAACACCATCCTATTTCATTTCCATTATTTGTTCGTCAGATATGTAACTTTTGATTGGTTAGATTAGGAACCAAATGCATGAATAAAACAATTAACTGTTTTCTTTTGATAAAGGTGTGTGTGTGGGGGGGGGGGGGGGAGGGGTCCCGAAATATGGTTTTCGCTAATAATATTATTATAATAAAAAGAAATCAAAATATGATTTGGAGTTTTTGTTTTCTCTTGAACTTTCTGCCCTTTCTGAATATATAAATAGTATGAAAAATGTCAGTTCTAACGGTCTGCTGTCAATAAGGATTTTGCTCCCTTTATTTGTTTATAGGCAGTAAGAGATAATCACTGTTCCCTGGATACAGGCAAATGATGCACAAAGCAGTTGGGACGATAAGCTTACTTCAAAGCGTACAAAACAATGCAGCCCGCTTAGCCTTTAGAACCTCAAGGTACCACCACAGCACTCCTTCACTCAGATCATTTCATTGGTTACCTATAAAAGCCAAGATTGAATACAAGGCGGCAACTTTCTTGGGTGAAACGCTATATAAATGCCCTTTATTATTATTATTATTATTATTATTATTATTATTATTATTATTATTATCTTCTCTGGCAATATCGGGAGCTCCAATGTCAGAAGTGCACAGCAGTTGACTATTACGGGACTAATTATACTCATGATCACACAGAATATCAGCGTAAACTTTCACCAGGTGCTCGAAAGTGAATTCCGCCTCCTAAACGGAGTTAAATTTCTCTTTTAACTCTGCTGCCTCAGAGCACAGCGACGAATTATATGTTGTTGTAGAGGTCATGACAGACCCTTGGTTTTGATAGAGAAAGATATGGAGGTCATGTCAATAAGCGAAAGTAACACTATGGGAGCCTTTATGATGATAGGGGTAGGGAGCAAAATGCGAGAAAAGCTATTTATGGAAAGTGAAGCAAAGGGGGAGAAAAAGACACAGAAAGCATAGAAGGAGCGAGGCAAGTATCTGAGAACAGCCTGTTTTGAGTCTGAAAGCCCAATAGACAACAATTAAACCGTTTGTTTGTTTTTTTTTTTCTCAAAATCTGATTTTTTTTTAAAAACTGGAAAAGGGGGGGGGGGGATTTTCTTTTTTTGTTTGTTTGTTTGTTTGTTTTTCTATTTTATTTATTTATTATTAATTAATTAATTAATTTATGGACTGATTCTAACCAAATTTGATTTGCATTATTTGCACTACAAGACCAGAAAATGTATTTAAGGGCAGCTCAATTCTATTCGTAAGTTTTGAAGAAAGAATAGTTTGTTTGTTTGTTTGTTTGTTTGTTTTGTTTTGTTTTTTTTTATGAAGAAATGGCAAAATGTGACATTTCACTACTTGCTTTTTCAAAAATGTATCCAAACTTAACTTTTGCACATGAAGAGCTCAAAATATCTATCATATTAGAGATTGTAACAAACAACAAGTTGACTGAGTTTAATTTATTAATGTTTGACTGAGGAAATAGATTTTAAAGAGAGCCATTATAAAGGAGCCGAAATTCAGGATGGTGACGTTGCCATGGCAATCGTCATCGAAAATCTCTTTTTTGTTTTGGTGTGGGGGGGGGGGGGGAAGGGGGGGGGGGGGGGGGGGGGGGGGGGG
>JBCAUA010814938.1:0-14634 GCA_038406235.1 Peronia verruculata
GTATGAAAAAGTCAACTTTTTTTTACTGTTTTCCTCTAATTTGAACATGCTGAATACGATGGAAAGGGTTAAAATAAACTAAATGTAATAATAAAAAAAAATCACCTCCAAGTGCGTTAAAAATTCATTTACCGTTGAAAAACTTGATTTCTCCAACCCCTCACTTTGACAAGCACCTAATTTCATCATGGCATGTCTCGTATAAGATAAAAATAAAACTTTATTTGTCCTCAAAAGAAAATTTCATTCTCAAAGATCCCCCCCCCCCTTATTAAATTGTCCAAACTACAACATAAAACTTGCAGTCGGGACAATTTAATTCTGGGGTGACAAAATGATGAGACACACTATATAATATGTAAGATACATTGACATTTTATGCAGACAGCATGAGAGCAGTATGATACTGAATCAATTTTTTCTTTTTATTTTCCTGTTGTGATCCCTGCCATGTTTACAAGATTGGCCCTTTTGCTGCCAATTCCTTTATTGTCCCCTAATAAAATAAAAATATGTCCAAAGTCTTGTTTCGTCAATGCCAAAACACAAGGGACATAATCCAATAAAACTCCAGTTTTCTCAAAACTCAAATCTGATCATTTAGTATATCTCAAATCTGATCATTTAGTGATAGTATCATTAGCATTTCCACTCATTTGTGTCATACATGAGGATATGTTCAGACCAGTACCAAGTGTAGTTTTTATTCCACTTGACTGAATGAAAGCGTGATATTTATGGCAAATATATCTGTATTCGATAGCTAATCAAAGGAAGTTACTTGCTACATAAGTTCTTCTGTCAGCTGAACCTCAAGTTCTTCTGTCTGCTGAACCTTTAAGCAGAAATCTGCCAATAGATGTTTTCATTGATTCCTGTTCCTCACTCACCTTGATAATTCTGTATGATTTAGTCAAGATTTGAGAGGAAGAAGTATGAAAAGGTGCACCGCCAATGGTTCAATGTAGAATTGGTTGTCTGTTATGTAATCATATAACCTTTGCTATTCATTGCAGACGCCATTTGCTAGAGCATCACAGAGAACTATTTCTGAGATAGAATGCGAAATATTTCAACTTTGTTTATAATTGTTTTGCACTTATTTTGAATTTGCCACCCAAATGATTTAGTTATAGTTTTAGTAAATTACTTGGTTAGTGTACAAAATCTATCAGATGAAAACAAAGTAGCCTATTCCAGGTATAAAATGTATATCCTCATTTCTACGTTATGTCTGAATTATAAAGTGCTTTTGAAAACCTGCACCATTCAGACAAAATTTGTCTTTGTTTTAGTGAATGTGCCAGCTGCTTGAAGAATGAATAAATGAATGAATGAATGAATTTCATCTGTTTGCTGTTGGAACTTAATTATATGGGAATTTCAGTTACGGAATGTGAGACCACAACATTTAGAAAATCATGTGTGTTTCCTTGCTTTTTTTCTTTAATGCAGATTGAATAAAATTTCAGTTTATTTCACATCGAAGATTAAAATTAAACAATGTTTCAAAATGTCATGAGTATGTTGTCTTATCTCTACCAAGAACTGAAAGTTATTGTTGTTTATAAATATTGTCATTATGTTTTTTGCTGATACTGAAGACTCTAAGGCAGGAAATAAGATTGTCCTGAAATTATAAATAAAAATTAACACAAGCAAACCAATGAATTATAATCAATCATAAATTTATTGATATGTTTAAGTACAAAAATTTTGTTCATATAATATTGAACTAGGGAGACAGTTTATAATGATCAAAACCAAAAATCAACACCTGTGGTCTTAAAAGATAAGCAGAACTAATCATTCTTTTCACACTCTCTCTTAAATAACAAGAAAACTATGTGGGCAATACATATATGCGACACTGTTCTATGAAACTGAACACTGGTCAGTTTCTTAGCATATTGATGTATTGATGTAATAAAAAAGCTCGTTCACTTTATGTTCTGTTGGTGAAAAAAAAAAAAAAATTCATTCTACCTTGACTACAAGTCGAGGTGTTGGTAATGAGATACAATGGGGGTAACTTGTTGCTCCAGCTGAATTTAGTGAGAACATGGCCAATCAATTTTGTTAGTCCTTACTAATCCTCATTTAGATCATAGCACTAAAATCCTATTTTTTTACTTTTATTCAATAGATTATAGCAAATGAAATGTATTTTTAAAGTGACATTCAAAATTCATCATTATTGAAAAAAATTATGATTTTCCACTTGCTTCAGTTTGACCAGCATCTGAATTCACCAAGACGCCGCTTATAAAGTAACACATCCTCTGTAACCAAAACACACTCTCTAGGGACGGCTATATAATAAAAAATCTTGTTACAGTAAACAGTTTCATCAAATTTTACAAAGGGACCGAGCAATGTTTTGCAACTACTGTAAAATTTATCAAGGACAATCACATGAGATCAAATCAAATATTTGCCAGTGTTTTCATTTGACACAAATCAAGTACTACAATGAATGTAATGAAAACTTTATATTTAGTTTCTTCTGGTGGGAAAATTTAAACCACACTCGAGTACATGTATGACCTTTGCAATCACTGAAAATGCATCCTGCACAGAATAATGTCCTATCGTGCATCAGGTTCTCTCTTTTCCTTTACATGACTAAAATGAATATCATAATTACAGAACTATCTCATTTGAACGACGAGGCTATTACAAATTATACAGTAACATAACAGCAATGGTGTGACCATTTCTCAATAACTACAAACTGACCAGATATCTTATAACTTGAAATAAGGTGGATGTAGACAAAAACAAATTTTTTTACTTCAAGCAAAGTTGACATGACAAAAGCATAAACGGAAAAATAATTGACTGCCAAGAAAGGGTTGAAGAATTAACTTTAGGGAAGTGACTTTAAGTGGATTGTACCATATATTATATGTATCTATTGTTGCAAGGCAGCACATGTATTTACAGAGCATTCAAAAACACTAGTTTTCCAAACTTTCAAAGTCCATGTTGAATCATGATCTTTTATACCAGCATTAGAAACTTCAATCGATGGAATGAATTAACGTGTTCACTGAATTTCAGTGTGAGAAAGTGAAGGAACAAATGCAAACTTACAATATTTGAGATAAAGAATTCAGCTAAAATTGGTTGAATTAATGAATAGGGGATTACCATGGCTATATGGTTTTGGCATTTATTCCATGGTGAAAACACTCGTGCCTTGAGATTGTAGGCTCAACTCATGGGTCCTCCCACTGAGAGATGGAAGGACAAGAAGATTGAAAAAGTTTTTTTTTTTTTCTGTGACTTAGTGGTCCCCTGGCTTCCTCTGGGTAGGGAAGCCCAATGTCAAGCCTTCTCAGACAAGGGTGAATATATTTTATGGCTCCTATGCATACATCATGCACATTAACGAACCCTTGGCAGCTGAAAATCGTGAAGAGTAGGTAGAGTGCTGCTGTTTTGGAAAATTTCCAGAGTTCAAATTTGTACTCACAAAAGCGAAATAATCTTTCTTATGATTGAAAGGCTTAAGAAAAACAAACTTTGAATCAATGAATTGTAAAACTAGATTCGGCTTCCAAAATATGAAAACTATGCACAGCCAGGCTTGAATAACTCAATGATTCTCTCTTCATTCTGGATGACTCAATATAGATTTTTATTCTGTGTCTAAAACATTACATGATTGTTGTATAAATCTGTTTATCAAAATTTGTCAGATGAATTAAACATACCAGTCATATAAAATATATAAATCCACATCTCTGAATTCTGCCTTAATATAAATGCTCACTTACAAATATTACATTATCAAGAGGATTGTAAGGACAAAATGCAGCAAAAACATGAATGTAACATAGTAAGTAAGGGAACACATAAATCTGGACACTTGCAGGACATAAACTTTTATGTTTTAATTACACATGATACACATGAGTGAATGTGACATTATATTTGTGAAAAAAATTGGATGGAATAATCATGACATAGATTGCAAGGGTAAAAACAACAGACAAAAAAAAAAAAGAAGAAGAAACTATTATTGGCATTATTCACAAATGGGTGTCAGTAAAAACTGTTTGTTCCTTTGTGTAGCTGTAAGTCTGTCCACTGTTACTGTCGTCATCAAGATCATCAAACTGAAATGAAAAACATTGGTGTTTACGAGAAAAAAAATCAGACACAGGTTTCAACAAAAGGAAAACTTTTATACGCCTATTCTGATCTACCAAAACTGCATGAAAAAAAAGTGCTACAATGTATGAAAAAACTCTTAGCCGTTGATTATAAATCTGAACAAACTTGCTGTTAGCAAAAGCTAAATCTGGTTTAGTTTATTATATTTTCAGCTGAAAATGTCAGTAATTGTGGACACAAAAAGATAACAAAAAAGTGCAAAAATAGGGGATTAATAGCATTCAAAGTCTTAATGGATGACAAATTTCATTTAAAGATGAGGAACTGTGACGTACCAAACCACTGTCAAATGGACGGCTCCAGTTCAAGTCATCGTCATCATCTAAGTATTTAGTGCTGCGTCGACTGTGTTTCCCTGGGGAAGGATGGCCCAGTTCACCACTGTAGGCAAAGGCAGGATTGAGAATACCTCCACCTGGGAAAGGATCTCTCTGTCTGTGCTTGGCAGGCATGATACCCTGTTGACACATCAAATTAGCAACATAACATGAACTCAGATCTCTCCTGTGAAAAATTTAGCTTTTTTATATAATATACTATATTCTGGAAGAGAATCCATGATCTTCGTGGGAGATTATCAAAGGTAGATGACAGGTGGACCCTGGGCGATGCACTGTTCATTTTTCTTTACCTTCTCGGTTGTCGTAGAGACCTAGAACAACCCCTCTGGCTCAACCTGCTGGGACCCTCAACCAGCGCAAGTCCACCTTAACGCTAACATGTAGGTCCGATGAGCGGGGTGACGGGCGGGGTGACGGTCCACCCTAACGCTAACATGTAGGTCCGATGAGCTAATTATAGATGGTGTGCATTGATCATCGATGATGAATAATTACAGATGATATATATATATACCCGGGGTCCACCTATCCACTTCCATTATTAAACTATAGATCAAACTGATACTACCCTGCGACCCTCTATGTTGGTATTGCGGATGATTTAACTGAATGCTGCAGAGAGAAAACATATCTGGTCTTTTGAACGTGTCATTTTATCGAAAGTACAATTCGAATCAAACATTCTCATGAGTTAATTATGCAATTATTATTGCCTTTTTAGAATAACCTCAAGCATAGTACAGTTTTTTTTTCTGCTTTATGTAATTAGAAACACAGATCTTTATACAACAACATTGTGTGCCAAAATTTCATATGGATACATTCAGCAGTTTTCCTGACTATTATTTGTTCATGGGTTTTGTTGCAAATTTATAGTAAAGAAAAGCAGACAAAGAATTTTTACTTGCTCAGATTTGATCCTGTAAATTCTTGGAGTGCTTGAAGTGAATAATTAATTTATTTATTCATTGGCATAACAAAAAAAATCATATAAGTAATTGTCATCAGTGACTTAAGCATCTTATCTTATTCTCCAGAACTGAAACATGCATCTATGAGAAGCTATTGCATTGATTTAAACAAAGAAAAAATGACTGAAGATAAAAATGTAATGCTATTTCATAATCAAACATATCTCACATTAATCACTTTTATATTGACAGCAATACATGTAATTAAAAATCAATGGTCTTTCTACACAAGAACAAATAAAAGCTGTCCTCATTGATGAGTAAGATTGATTGGACAAATGAGATGCAACACAATGAATTTAAACTCGCATCAAATTTTAAGCATACAGAGTTACTGGTATCACTGTGAAGATTATCCATTTCTCTTTCTGTTCATGAATAAAGTTTTAGTTCTACTTCAAGTAGAAGTTGAGATATTGACAATTAAAGATGATAGGAGTGATCGGCAGCTGCAAGCTGACTTAAGCGAGAAAATGGCTGATAACTTTTGTTAATCTTTATTAGGCCACGGTACTACATAACAATTTTTGGGCTTCTACTCAATTTCGGCAAATTTAACTCTGAAATGCATTTTTAGATTGATACAGAAGGATTCTGTGAAGAAAAGAAAATGCACAAAAAATTTATTCACTTTTGAAAAAAACTGCGATCTCTCCATTTGCCTCAGTTTGATGAGAGCCTGATTTCATCGTGTCACATCTCAAATGATATTCCACTTACACTTCCATCTATGACACTCCCATCAGCAGAATTGATGACATATACTCCTTGAGAGTTTTTGGGAGTTTGACGTTCCCTGTTTAGAGGCATTCTCTCTCGTACATACGGCTGCCTTGAGCCAGTGCGACGTATGCAGAGAGCTATGGCCACGAAGAGAATAAGCAGTGCCAGTATACACATTAAAACAATAAACCAGATCTCTTCATAGAACTCAGTATCATCTTCCTGCCTGGCTGGAGGAGCTGGGGCAACAGTGGTGCCTGTAGAACAATCATATAATAATAATAATAACATAAATATATAATGAGTATGAACATAAAAGCATTCTGCATTAGACCAGAGAGTGTAAACTTATTTCTGAGTCCTTTCTTCTTAGATCAGCTTATCTTACAGTGCAAGCAAACGTGTATAATAAAACTGAGACAAATATTATAGGAAATTTCAAAAAGTACTGCTTAATCATAAAATATAAGCCCTTTAACTGAAATTCTGACATAAAAGACAATAATTATGAAGTAAGATAAGATATTATTGCTCTGACGAAGAGCCAAGTGGGCTTGAAAATTTGGCAGAGATTTGACCATCACAATCAAGTTGATTATAGATTTCTATGTTATTTGTTTTTCTCAAATTGTTTTGTTAGTTGCCGGTCTGACACTTCTATTGTATTTTTATAAAATGAAGTAAGATAAAATGATGATTAACTATACTTTGTTCAAAAGGAAATTCCATTCACAGCTCATGAAATGTAGTATATATGCGAAGCGAAAATTGAAATGGTATGGGCACATTTATCGTACAGGAGGCCTTGCAAAGACAAGACAGTCTTGCAAAGTACAGTTAAAGGAGGCCAGAGATGGGGAAGACAGAGAAAGAGGTGGGAAGATAACTTTCAGGAATGGACAGGACTAAGTATGGCGGAATCCCAGAGGATGGTGAAAGACAGATAAAGAGGGAGGAAAATGGTTATCACGTCCTCACAGGTGCCCCAACGACATCTACGGAAGTCAAGGGATGAGTGAGTGAATTTAGTCCATTGCCTAAAATAACACAAATGTGAATCAGACTGAAGAAACATCAGCTTGAAAATTAAATTGTGAATAATTACAGGAAAATGTAGGTTTCAAGCATTTTAAGAACTATGTGAATGATTAGGCTGTCACCATGATGAATAGATGATTGATTTTACTGGTGTTTTGGTAACCCTTACCTATGTTGTCAACTGCATTAGGATCAAAAACAATGACAGGAGATTCAGCCTGCCCTGTGTAAGTGATGACCTGAATCTGGTAGCTGATCACTGTCAATGAGAGAAAACAAACATAAGGTTTCTTTTTCTTTTTGAGAGCTGCGCTGCAAATCATGACTATACCTTAAAGCAGTTTCTTGTGTTATCTGTTAGACTGAACCAACATTTGTCTGAAACATATTTAACTGATAAGAGTAGAGATGTCCCAATGTTTATTCTTGGAAATAAAAATTGCTTTAAGATGAACATATAGTTTAACAGTCTAAATTTAACTACTCTAAATTTTAACCCATTTGTCCAGATAGGTTGCGATCGTTGTTTTTCGTGTTTTTTTGTTCACTTTGGGCATTTTGGGGCTATGTTGGCACTGGTAAATTTTCATTCAAACTTTAAACATTGTCATCTGCATTTTAAAAGACGTATAAACATATTTCTGAATTAGTGATTTCTAGTTCTCAAACCAATTCAAGCTCTATAAAACCTCTGATTTTTTTGTTTGTATTTTCAAATTTGCAGAAATCTCTTTCTCAAAAAAAAAAAAAAAAACAGCTGCTTTGATAAATTAGAACTTAAGTGTCTATGGCAAAGTAAACAATGTTCTTTGTTCTCTACCTTGGTTTTTAGTCTCTCGTTCCACGCCGTATTCTGATGTTATTCCTCTGAACACAAGTTTGCCATCAGCAAATAAAATATATTCCCTCAGTCGCCCATTGAGAGTGAAAGAATTATTCCATGAAATCATTGCCAGTGTGTCCACTTTAGACAACATTGGGTAGAGCACATAAACTGGATCTGGATAATGAGAAGGGACAATAATTAAACAAGAAAGTAAAGTAACTAATTTGACAAAATGAAAAGACAAGTTATTTGAAAATTATGCAAGCATATATGTACATGGAAAAAGGCATCTCAAATATCGGTATCAAAATTATCATTTTAGAGTGAACTTTTTCAACAACAATCATAATTGATCTCTCTTTCAAATCCCCAGGCATCTGATCATCAACTCATAACTGCAACAAGTCAATATAATAGTAATTAAAATGAAGATTTTAGCAGGAAAACTAGGACATATATGTCTTGAACCCAGGGCAAATGAGTCAGAAGTCACTCTGGGATCCATCCATTTTTAACCATTTTCCAACTCGGATACCAAATTTTGTGTTTCAGGTTAGAAAAAGTTAGAAATTTTTGTTTTGTGGAAAGCAATAACAAATATTGGTATCTCATGTCAAAAAACAGTTAAAACCAGCCGTAGCTGCAAATCTCCCGGCAAGATTTCCGATTCATTTGGCCTGGGCATGAGACAAACATTGTGTCAAACAGCATTTTGAGAAAAAAAGCTTACATAATCATCTTTCCTAGATTGTTTTTATTTCAGATGAAATCTCAACAAATGGTCAAATCAAATTGATAACTGCATAAAGTCTTGCACTCTATGGGGTAAAGGATGTGTGTTTAATCCCCAATTCCCACCTCCATCCATATTATCTTATCCCCATTTTTTTTTTTTTAACAAATGTCATTGCTGTATCCAGTATATTGTAAGTGAAAGATGGAGAATATTTAAAAAAGCACACCAGACTCCTTTGTTTCTGCCCTGACCCACTGAGGGAAGTCTGTGCCCCCTTTGTCATTGATGGCTTGCACTTGAAACTCATAGGCTATGTAGGGGCCAAGGTCTCCTGCAGTGAAGGTCAGGTCAAGGCCACTGTAAATAGGCTCTGCATCTCCTATCACACAACTCTGATCAAATGGTTGAAATGTTGGTGGACAGGCTGTCCTCTCGTACACTTCATATCTGTGACAGCATTTGGCAAAAAAATAGTATAAAATAAATAATAAATTTACTGTAGGAATTTTCTTTCAGACTGGAGGGTCCATGGATCAGAGGGGTGTTAGCATCACCCAGTTTGTATATTGTATTTGACTGCATTAATTTGCGAAAATTGGCTGTTTCTTCTGGTCATAAAGCCATTGAAATTTATTAATTTCGGTTCAGATTCGTGCAGACTGACATGATGCGGACATAGGTGACACGAACACCAACACTGATGCACTGACCATCTAGTCTTCTATATTAAACTTTCAAAATATACCGACTTGAACAAAAACTGCATAAGTAAATCTCCACAGGGAATGCAAGAGAGGCAAAAATCAAAATGCAATAAATTGGCTTTTCAATATAACATCCTAGAGACACCTCATTCTTTTCAGTACTTTTCCACTTTGTCCAACGACTATTTCTTTGGTCACAACTCTGCTCCTGAAGCCCAACTATTCATGTGGCATATGGCATTCTTATGACACACCAAAACCATTTAAATTTTTTTTATGTTACTTTATTTCTTTGACGCTCGATGAAATCAAAGATCAAATTCTATAGTTCAAATATGGACCAGAAACAGGCCTTTTTTTTTCTTTTAAACCCACCTGATGATTTGTCCGTTTGGACTGGAAGGCAGAGACCAGACCAGATCAACAGAGGAGTTGGTCACAGCTGTGACTTGAATGGGTGCCAGACCTGTGGGTTTGGCACTCTGTGTCCTGGCAATGGTTCCAGCACTTTGACCACACCCACCAGAGGTGCAGGCTTCTGTCTTCAGCTCATACACAGTGTATGGCAGTAAGGGAGGGGACAGGCCTACAGTCTGTCTTAGTGATGGGGAGGATGAGGCCTGGGAGATAAAAATATTATACAACTATGAACATGAGCAAAATACTCAACATTCTATTCCTCACTTCCTCTCTTTGTGGGCCCTTATTTTCTGAGGTGTTTAGATAGTGCTAAGTGAGTACGTCTATATATGTATCTGTACGTGTGTGTTCAAGATCCACCGTGATTCGCATGATGAGTAGAATAATAATAAAAGGAAAATAAAAAATTGTTAGACTCAGATAGTAAATAAAATGGAAATAATTAAATTTTTCTTGTGTGGCCTGGTACCAATTGATCCGCGGACCAGTGCTGGTCCGCGGCCCGGGGGTTGGGGACCACTGGCCTAGATGACTGTTCAGGCACCAAGGATGATCAGGCAACCACTTTTCTCCATCCTTCTCTATTTTCAGCCTTTTGAAGGGTTTCACCCAACTTTAAACCTGTCCATTCCATTATGTTGTCTTCCCATCTCATTTTCTGCCTGTCTCTCGTTCTCCCTCTTTGTACAGTGCCCTGTAGGATCGTCTTTGCAAGCCTTGTTGTTATGTGCCCATACCACCTCAGTTTGGGTTTTTACACAGTGTTGAGAAGATCTTCATAGGGCCCAGTGACATGCCTGATTGTTTTTCACTTCCTCATTTGTAACATGATCTCTGTAGGAGATGTCTAAAAGTCTTCAGAAGCATCTCTTTTCTATAGCTTGTATCTTTCTCTCTAACTCTGCCGTAAGGTTCCAAGTTTCACAAGCATAAAGGAAGATTGAAATGACCAAGGAATGCATCAGCCTGACTTTGGAACTGAATGCAATGTTCTTGTCTTTCTGTATGGTCTTGAGCTTTGACAATGCACCAGCTAAATGGACAGTATTTTTTGTTTTGATCCTTCATCTGTCACCACTAAACCTAAGTATTTGCAGTTCTGAACAATCTCTGGACTGCATAATACTGACACATAAACAACTAGATTCAAATATCATAGTTTAATCTGAAATAAACAAATAATAGACACTTTTAGTGTAATGCAATATGAAACTGTATTTAAACAGATTATTATATACATCAAAATATGATAGGAATCATACTAACATAACATTATGTAACTCAGTACATCTCAGTGTAGAGCAAAGAGATACAACTAATGCGACTCCTATCATTAACAATGAACAGAGGTATGATGTAATACATAACTGCTATGCTGGTGCACTGGGTGAAAGAACAACAGAAACACAGAACATACCACTGAATCATTGACTAGCATTCTGTACATTCTGACCACTCCATTAGGTATGGCTGGGGGCTGTGCAGTCACCATGATAGTGGTTGAAGTAGTGGACTGCAGGAGAGATAGATTTTTGTCAGCATCGGCCACGTTACCAACTTTTAGCAGAGTGAACAGGACTGGTGTGTCTTAGAGATCATTTTATAAGATTTATAATCATGAGCTTTTTAGGATATTGACAATAAAAGACAATTTCCCTCTTCATGTTTAAATGTGACTTAAAGTTGCACATGTAAATTTGTTCACATGAATAAGATCTCTCACCACAGGCTGGAAGTAGGCTTTAGAAGTAGGAAGAATGCTCCACTTACCAGATTACTTTTAAGTATCTACCAGCAGTTCCATCAAGTACAAAAGGAAACAACAGCAGAATATTCATATCTGATTCATTCCTGATATTTACATAGATATTCAAGTAGAAAATTAGAAATTGTGAAGGATCAGATTTTGTTCTCTTTGTGCAATGACAATTCTGCCATACTGATTTTTCTACACTGAACAAATTTTTCCTTCCCAGATGGGCCTGTGATTCTGATAACGTGAAATCGTCATGGCAGTTGATCATAGAAATAATACATATACGAGTAGAATAAATTATATATTAGAATAGCCATCTAGTTTTCATAAATTAATATAACTTGCTTCAACCTCACATATTTATCAATGTTTTTCACATTTTCACAAAGCATGATCGAGGTCTTTGGCAGAAAAAAATTAAAGAAGATATAACCATCAATTCTCCAGCTTACATTCACCAGCGGAGCCAGAATACCCTGGGGAGGAGCTTCCTTGGTTGTCACAGATGTCCACTGACTCCCAGTTTTACCCACAGAGTTGGCAGCTATGACCATATACTGATACTGCCTGAAGGGCTGCAGTTGTGTGGAGTTGTCAGTAAACAACCTGCTGCTGCCATTGTATACCAGGACTGAGTCTCCATAGTCCAGACCATCTCCTAGGTTTGACAATATGGATATATTCATTTGATGAGTGATGATGAGTGTAACATTGATATTTCTCAGAACAAACTTAACACTTCTTTATGAGAGACTGTCATTATGTAATACAACCCAAC
Organism: Peronia verruculata; assembly: GCA_038406235.1. Lineage (NCBI taxonomy): Eukaryota > Metazoa > Mollusca > Gastropoda > Systellommatophora > Onchidiidae > Peronia > Peronia verruculata. The sequence continues at coordinate 12,476 of JBCAUA010814938.1, forward strand.
TCATAAAATTATGAAGAAAATGGAAAGCAGTTGATTGGCTTCTTTTAACTTTAAGCCTGGAATTAGACCATTGCCTGGGCAGTGAAATCACTTCAGAGGCAAAGTTTCAATAAGGACATTGCCATTCCAGCTCTTTACATTAAGCCATTTATTGTCATTGACATCATTTCATTAAATTACACTGGAAAGAGAGAAGAGGAAAGGACTGGAGGAGTGTAAATTCTAGTTAATATAAATGATGGATTCACTTCTCAGAACAATTGCATATATTTCTATTTAATTCTTCAATAAAATACAGTTCACAAAATATATGAGTGATGAAGAAGCAATTAACACAGATGCACAATTTCATTAAATAAAGCAACAATGAACACAGGTATACAATACCATGTTACTAGCTTACACACATACTATTAAAAAGTGTGACATAAATGGTTTGAGACTCACCATTGTTGACAGGCCTTCTCTGAAGCTCATAAAATATGATATCACCGTTAGGTCTGGCAGGTGGTTCCCATGATATCCTGACCCCAGAATGAGCACCATGCTCATCAGCCAGGGCAAGAAGAGTGGGTGATGATTGGCTCTCTGGTGCTGCTGGTAAGGTACGTGCTTCAGCCGGAGGGCTGACCTCACAACCACGGCTAGTACAAGCTTCAACTCGGAAGAGATACTGTGTGTAATACTGTAGTCCAGGGACCGTGTAGGACAACTGAGATGGAGCTCCAGAATACACTTCCCTAGTGCCTGGAACCATTCAAATGTGTATCATTTTTCTTCCCCATTTGTAACTATATAAATTGTTCTTATCTAATGTGTCAAGTCGTTCTTTAATTTCCTTTAGAACTTAGAAAAAGTTTCTCTCTTAGCTACAGCTATTAGAAGCTTACTTGTTTTTAAGTGTGATATGTAAATTTGGCAAAATGTAATTTTGGCAAGAGCGTATTTTGGCAAAGTATGTTTCCTTTTTTTTTTTTCTTCCCCAGACGCAAAAAAGGATATTTTATGTCTTTGTCATTCATTCATGCTAATTCATATTACCTACCCTATTTCCTTTACTTTTGAGCTTATAAAGTTTGTTTGACACATAGATTTAAGTCTTTCATATGATCCAGTTAGATCACATCTCATATACAAGACTACTGGCTGACTGCTTTCATTGTTGTCCTTCATTGTTCAGTTAATCACTACTTAAAGTTAAAATATGGACAGATTATAGAATCCTTGAATTCAAAGTTCTAAATCTTTAAAGACAAAATCAAATACTTCTCTTTCTCCTTCACCACTTGCTCCAGACTGTGAAAGGTCAGACAGTTATTCTAAAATACTGAGGTTGAAGAGGTAGGTCTTGGGAAAATTGGACTGATAAAATAGTGCAATAGCAAGATGTGTAAATGGAAAATTTTGAAATCCAGGTATTGCTGTATAACCAACTATGATAGAGATAGTTGGTGAATTACTCAATGTGGGACTGTTGTAACATGCACCCAAAATCAAGAGATTAATTACACTGACATTTAACACAGATAGAAGGCTTAGAATGTGAAGCCAGCCAAAAAAGCTGGAAAAGTAGTTCATAGTTTGCACCTCATGTTCATTTACTGGAATGTCCTGTCAACATATTTAAGAAAATCCTACCTTCATAGATGGTGTAGTTGGTCAGTTCCCCATTGGGGTTGGCTGGAGGTGACCAGTCCACTCTGATGGAGGTCGAGGACACAGGGGTCAACGCTGGTGGTGCCAAACCTGAAGGGGAGGCTGAGTAGGTTATGGCTCTTGCAGGGCTACTCTCTACACTGCCCTTCCTGGCAAACACACAAAAACCATTATGTTGTTTTTTCTCAAGCCTTTCAATCCTAAGAGGAAGGATTATCTCTGCTTTTAGAAGTTGCCAATTTTTGCTTATAAATTTAGTGGGTAGAAATTTGGAATTTGGAAATTTTGCCCCCACAGCAGCACTCAGGCCAACTCTTACATCAATTTTAAACTGCCAAGGGTTCTTTAACGTGCTTAACATACACACGGGACCTCCCAAATATATTCGCATTTATCTGAGAAGGCTAGACATCAGGCTTCCCTACCCACAGGAAGCCAGGGGACCGTTGAGTCACTGAAAAAATGTGGGTTTTCGATCTTTGTGTCCTGTCATCCCCCGATGC